>PVLC010001824.1:98198-130644 GCA_004027655.1 Graphiurus murinus | reverse complement strand
TGTGTGTGTAATTGCAGGTTTACTTCTAAGTTTGCAGGTTTGGAGCTACTATATCTTGAGAAGCGTGTACTAATCAGCACCGTGAAAGATGTCACCGGAGCTCATATGACACAAAAGCCCTCCACCTTTGGCATTGGGAATTGAATTCAGGGGCATTCTACCTCTGAGTTACACCCTCAGCACTTTTTGTTTTGAAGCTGTCTTGCTAGCTTGCCGAGAGTCTAAACAACCTTCCTGTCTCAGCCTCCCCTGCCTAAATCTTGGGATTATGTGCATGTGGCATAATGCTTGGAATGAAGTCAGGATTTGATCTGTGAGCTAGCTGGAGGATCGATTACAACAGACTCAGATAAGCTGATCTGGCAACCTGACCACCATTTATACTTTTTTTCCGACCAAAATATTCATTTCAAATAAGATATAATGAGCTATGGGACATATTAGTTGGGGACTGAATACAAAGATAAAGCATTGTTTTATGGTCTTCTAGATCACCCTACTTGCTGGTCATAGCTAGATGTCATTATACACACACACACACACACACATATACATACATACATATGACATTTGTTCTTCTGCTGGCTTTGATGGCTTTAGATGCCACCCCAGGACTTGAGATCTCATGTGGCACAGTGGTTCAATCCTGGAGCTGATCTGAGCTCAAATTCTAACCATTAGTGTTATGCAATGTTATCAATCCTTTAAGCTTCAGATTGTGGGCTTACCATACACAAAAGAGGGATAAAAAAAGCACATGAGGGGCTTAGAAATGTATGTGACAAGCTACTCAGTACAGTGTGTGACACAGTGCTCAATGAGCATTAGCTGATTTTGTTATTTACAAGATTCTTCTCTTGAGACTTTTTTCACTCCTTACAGGTCAACACTACAATTAACTTTGTGTTCCAGACCCTCAGAGCCCTACTTCCTGTTTGTGCGAAGAGTTAATAAACTTGTGCAAATGAAAGACCAAAATCAAAGTTTTACTCCTACCAAACAGCATCCTTGCCTTTCTAAGAGCTACCCTCAGTCTTTCCCACCTAGGACAGAGATGTGCTCCAGGACAAGGCCACATTTTAACTTTGGCATCAGCAATGGAATTATCTAAGGTTCTCTGTCCAAAGCTAAATTTGTCAACTACTCTAAGTTAAGGACATCAAGAGGGGAAACTGGGTAGCCTGGACTGGAATGACGTGTCTGAATGGATAGCCATTTAATTCTGGAAGAACTCCAAGATTCACTGCCCGAACATATAAAAATATAGACTCATGCTTGAGCAATATTTGATGAAAAGCAAAGCTTTAGGATAAAAGGCTTTGGAATCTATCAGGATAGAATGTGTTTTATCCAAATAGAGGGCTCTGGTTGTACGCACCTCACATACCTGTGCTCGTCTGACTCTCCTTGACTGGGGAAAGCAGCATCAATACTGTCTGCCAGGAGGGCTCCACAGCCCGTCAGAAAATGACCCCACCACCCCCAGCTGGATACATGCAGAGGGGAGCCTCACACAGAGAGCAAAGGTGAAATACCCACCTTCTCAGGCACCAGCTAACAGTGAGTTCCAGAATGCAGCTCCCCTCTCCTCCTCCAAAGTCCTGAGGATCCACAGGCTGCCCACGGGCCAGCGCCAAGCTGCCCAACAGGGACACAACTTCAACCTCCTTGCTCTGCGCCACAGCCGCTATCTGATACACCCGAAGCCAGAGGCTTCTGAGCAGGGTTCAAGCTGGTTTCTGAACTGCTATCTGTATGGGGCCTCACGCTTTAGCATAAAGCAAACAACGACAGGAAGCTGTGCACAGCAGCATGCTTGTTTCAAAGGACTGGAAGTTCAGTGCATGTGGAGGATATTGAGATGCACCGACTGGCAGAAGCCTTGGCCAGCTCCCAGCTCTTGCAGCTTGAGAACATGGATCTTGACATTTGCCCTCTGTAGCTTGACAGATGCCACTCTGCTCCTACATTCAGCATCTTCACTTGCTTGGGAACAGAGCTGGCAAAGGTGCCAGCCAGGGCTGGACAGAGTGCTAGGGAAAGCACTCCCAGGATTCATATCTGCAGGTAGAATGTGTGTGCGTGTGTCACTGCGGATCGAACCTAGGGGCATTTTACCTCCGAGCAACACCCCCAGCCCTTTTGTTTTGAAACAGGATCTTGCCAAGGTGCTGAGAGTCTCAACTAAGTTGCTGAGGTCAGGCTCAAACCTGTGATCCTTCTGCCTCAGCCTCCCAAGTACTGGGATTATAAGTGTGCTCTACCATGCCCAGTTGCAGGTAGCTTTTCTTTCTAGCTGCTGAGCACCATGCAGGAGGAAAAGTAAAGCAACCTCAAGTTGGATTCAAAGCTCTCGGGGAAGCGCACTGCTAGGTAAGGCAGAGGGTTGTCATCAAAAAGCATTTCTGTTAAAAGCAGAAAAATGGTATTTATGACATAGAAGTAAAAACATCAGAACAGTTTGAGAGGTTTAAACCTACAGGTCAGAAATATATAATCACTGAGGAAAGAAATATGAAACATCTTGGGAGCAAGGTAAGTCTACTGTGTGCAGGTTTAGAGCTATTCTGTGTCCACACTGGAGTCTTGCTCAGATGTGACAGGTGACTCAGGTTTTCAGATGTTTTTACAGTCCTGAGCCAGCTGGTGCCTCTGCTAAACAGTTCCTGGAGTCCACGGGTCTAAATAGGAAACCCGCAACATGGACTTGGATAAAGAATGTCAATCAACAAGTCTTGAGTTGGGGAGACAGCACAGTGGTAGCACATTTGCCTAGCAGGAGTGAGGCTCTGGATTCAAATCCCCAGTACCACTCAACAAAAATAAAATCCCAAGTCCTTGTACACTTCTGCATGGGCTAAGAGTGACGGGTACATATCAGTCAAAGGAGCTCTTTATTCTTTGGCAGAAACACTGGTTCTTCCCACTCCCTAGCCCCCCACCCCCACCCCTCCTCTCTTCAATGCTACAATTTAGAACAATGTGCTTGGAACAGGACTGTCACCTCCTGCCTTCTCCAGGACAGCAAAAGTGATAATAGCAATCCCAGGGCTACGGTGCAGGGGACACTGCACTCCTCCCCGCCCCACACACACCCTCTGGCCTGTCCAGAGAGGAACACCCTCGCTGGAGAGTGCTACTCTCTTCTTCCCTAGAAAGTAGAAGCTTTCTGGACAGCTGGCTTTACTACTGACAGTGAGTATTTATGGAGTTTTATTATTTGCCAGGCTCTAGGGCAAGGCCTGCAGAATGTGAGGCTCAGGCAGCCAAAATAAATCAGCCAAGATCACACATCTAAGATAACGGAGCCAAGATGTGAACACCAAGGTATGCTGAAGCCTCAGCTCAGTGCCAGGCCCTGGGAGCCACTCGCAGAGAAGGTTCTTAGAGTGCCCTAGTGACTTCCTGTCCTGGAGAGTTAGGGAAAAGACAGGACACAGTCAAGAGGTTGGTTTTTGTTTTTTTTTTAACATACTAGACAGCTGCCATCAGGATGTCAGGATGAAGGTAATAAGATGGTTAATTCCTCTTCTGGTTAGAAGACTTGCACACACTTAAAGAATTAGAGACGGTGAGGAGAGGGCATATAATTACGTGCTAAATTGCAGGGTACGGACTTTAAGCCCTAAAGGAATTCAGACAGAAGACAGATCTCAAGGAAGCCCCCTGACCAGGGCCTTGGGGTAGGGAAGGACAAAAGCCTGAGCGGGAAATGGCTGCTAATCACGGATGTATACACATGGGCACGCAGGTGTGCCTGAGTTGGGGGATGGGTGTCAGGTGAGGCTGACCACAGAATCAGTGATGGGAGGAACACAATAACCATTTTCCCACCTTATAAAAGCAGTGTCAAAGTACCAACCATGAAACATCTGTCCATGTGTGTTTTTTTGTACCCTTGACCTTGCTTTCTGTATACAAACGCTATTCAAAAGTTAACTTTTTATCTTATTTTAAAAGTTACTAACTCAATGCATTCAAGGTTACAACTCAAATACCTACTTTTCTCTGGCGAATTTAAGTTCAACTTCCAAATCAATTCCATATCAGCAAATTTTAACATTTTTAGGCAAAACTTTGTAAATTTTACTCTCAATATTTAAACTGTGTTCAGAAGTTTTAAATGTCCCACCCTTTGCAGAGTACTGCAATTGTCTAACAAACTCTAAAAACGTTAGTAGTATGATTAACTCTTAATCTCACATTCCAACACTTAAACTTATGTCTACACCTCTTAATTACTTTTAAGATTTAAATACAAGATTACTTTCTAGTGGGCAATGTTTTGAATAATTTTAAACATTGTTTTTTATGGTACAGATGTAAACAGATGAATCTTCAACAAAAGATTTTTAAACTCAGTACTAGTTTAAAACACTTTCCCACTAAAGAAATAAGGTGTTCTCAAGGACACTTTGGAGGATCCTCTTTTTTTTTGCAGTACCGGGGATTGAACTCAGGGGCATTCTACCTCCGAGCTACACCCCCAGCCCTATTTTTTATTCTTTATTTTGAAACAGGGTCTAAGTTGCAGAGTGCCTCACTAGGTAGCTGAGGCTGGCCTCGAACCTGGATCCTCCGGTCTCAGCCTCCCAAATGCTGGGATTACAAGCGTGTGCCACCACGCCCACCTGGAGGATCCTTTTAACTGGCTAGGTTTGCACATTCACCAGAATCTGAAGCAGTAACCCCAAGTGTCTGTCCTCATCCCCTGCCCTGCCATGTTAATGCCATCCAAAAGGAAGGGTCTACAGGAGCATATCCCAGCACTCAGACGGGTACAGAGATCTCAGCTCCGATTAGCCCCACACAGCTACCTTCCTTCTGCCTCATTTGCAGTTTCCATTCCTGTGGCTCTTAAGTCATCTCTCAAGGCTGTCTGCCTCTGTGGTCACCATTTTAGAGCTAAGCGGATGACAGACACATGCCTCTCGACATGTTAACTGGCTGCACAATGGGGTGACATTACCCCACCTACATCTGTCTAAGAGTTCATTTCAAAACAAACACAGGAGACAAACATGTGACCAAGATCTCAACTTCTTCATTCCCCTACACCTCCATGGGAATGCCATAGCACGTGTTCTATTTCTCAGTGAATCGAACATCTAGAAATTCAAATGAGAAACCCAGAAGCAAGGGACTTTTGTAACTCCTTTCTCGCCCCTCTTAGTGCATTCAAGTGTTAGGTAGTTAGAAGTGAGTGTGTCAGGGCAAGATTGGGATGTAGCAGAGAGAAAACGTGAAGCAGACACTCAGGGATGGAAATATAGGCCTCTCCTAGCTGCAGTTGGACCTGCAATGATATCTGAATTTACTGCACGTGCAACTCCTGCAGGGCTCCGCTTAGGCTCTGGGACACACTAAGCCATGGTGTGAAGAGAGTGACTTCCAAAACTGCATTTGTGCATGAGGACAGTTTCCAGAATAAGGCTCCTCACCTGGAGGCTCACTGCCAGTTTCTCTGCCATGGACTACTTTGTCCTGTGCTATTTTCAATCCCAGGGATGAGGCCCTTTCCAGACCCTTTCTCCAGGATGTAACCCCTTTATCACATCCTCTCAAACTGTACCCCCACTTCCCTACATATTTTTTTTTTTTTTTTTTTTTTGCGGTACTGGGGATTGAACTCAGGGGTGTTCTACCTCTGAGCTACACCCCCAGCCCTATTTTTCATTCTTTATTTTGAAACAGGGGCTAAGTTGCAG
This sequence comes from Graphiurus murinus, assembly GCA_004027655.1. NCBI lineage: Eukaryota > Metazoa > Chordata > Mammalia > Rodentia > Gliridae > Graphiurus > Graphiurus murinus. Next base: position 124,936 of record PVLC010001824.1, on the reverse strand, counting down.
AAGGTCTCACTAGGTAGCTGAGGCTGGCTGTGAACCCGGATCCTCCGGTCTCAGCCTCCCAAATGCTGGGATTACAAGCGTGCACCACCACGCCTGGCTCTCTATTTCCAATTCTGTTCTCACCAGAATTCTTTGCTCTCTGCTCCCCTCAGCATGGTGCTCTTTTGTGCTTAGTAGGTCTTGTCCATTCAATTCCTTCTGGATAGAGAGCAACCTTCTGTCTACTCACAAACCATTCTCAATTCCAAGGTCATTCACAATGTCATCTTCACTGATCAAATTATTTCCTGACCAGCTTGTGTGTGTGGGGGGGAGTCACTGCATATGTATTTCCACTGATTAGGTATATACTTGACCGTATTAAACTGTAAAAGTATTTTCTTCTTTTTCCATGCAATACTTAACATTTATTTAACCAGCTGCCTTGTTCCATAAAGTTATTGCTGGCAGAGAGAAGGTGCTAAATAGGTTTTCCTGCTCCACACACCCCATCAATCTTAGAAGGCAAAATCCATAAGGAACCTTGGTTTTGTTCATGGACAGAAGACGGTGCACACAGTAGGCATTCAATATTTGCAACGAGGAGGAAAGGAACACACGAGAGTACGCAAGCTTTGAGAAAAACAAAAGGAATACTCATGCAGGCGACTATTAGAAACATTCCCATGGCCATGTTGACATGGAGATCAAAGTATACAAGCACCGTGGGAGCCAGAGCTAGGTAGTAGCTCTGTTGTGGTCCAACCACTCACAGGTCCGATGACATGATCGCCTGGCCTCCTCCTGTGCAGCACATACTCCAGTCCTTCATCAGGTTACCTGCTTGAGGGCCAGAGGGAGACCAGCTCTGAGACCCCTCCAGAGGTGCAGAGGGGGCACGGCCTTGTCCAACGAGCCCAGCTGCCATGGGAGTGGAGCAAGGGAACACGTGGAACTGGGCAAAGGGAGGGAGAGGGGTCAGGAGATGACAGATTTAGTGAACGCTTGTTTTCAATGAAAAGTTGGCCCAACAGCAAAAGAAAACAGAAAAGGGAGCCAGAGGTGGCTCTGGAAAATGGTGGCTACATGATTTACTAGACCCCTCTGCTCCTCAATGTGGGTAACACACGCTCCGAGGGAAGAAGTTTCAGGTGAGACAGAATTATCTCAAATATTCAGAAAGTTGGATCAGCTTCAAACATAGATGGGAAAGAAGAGACAATAAAAAAAGTGGCCCCTTTCCCCTGCCGAAGAGGTCTCCCCAGGGAGGAACAGGTCTTCGGGGCCAGAGGGAGGCGCTGTCACCTTGGCTGCAGCATCTCTTGTGAAACTCCGGGGCAGGGGGCCAAACACTCCTCCCACCCTGGCTCTGAGGGTTTTCATCTGCTCTACCCAGCACCACACCAGCACCGGAAGTTTAGTGTGGGGAGGAGAGCCCAGGGAGGTTCAAAGGGTTCCAGGATTAAACCAGTTGCGTCAAGTTTCCCAGAAACAGATTCTCAACGTAATAACCAAGGAATTTCACACAACAGCCGCAGAGTGATAAATGAATTGCCAGCCCTCAATTTCAAAACCCAGGCTTCCCTCGGAGGAGCGGGCTTTGAAATGGAGGGCCGGCAATTCATAAGCCTTGGTTTCTGCGCTAAGGACTGATCCTGCCGAGTTGGGCCAGCAATTCGCCACTCTGAGCTTGGGCTTTCATAACTGCAAAGGGGAAAGGGTCACTGCCTGCCATGTCTGACTCTCAAGGATGCTGAGAAGCCACCGAGACCATCGACCACGGCTGCATAAACCAAGCTTTCCAGCTTCCACCCCAATCTGTTCACAATCCCTAGGACTGGAACCCAAGTACCAGACCAGATGTCCTCCAAGTAAGAAGCCTGAGCAGTTTACAATATGATGGTGGCAATGACCAAGACATCGCAAATCATAGTTTTGCATGTTTGGGGAGTTTAAAGAATTTCTCTGGAACATCCTTAAAGGAACAGGGACCATAGGTTACTTTGCATTTCCTGTCCTTACCTGCAAAGTATAAGCATTCCTCACAGTTCCTTTGATGTCAAATGCAAATGTGCAATACTTACAAATTTTAGGCTGAGATTCCTTTTGTTTACAAAAATTGCCTCTGAAGGCTGGCACCTGCAGGACCATAAGCCTGGCCTGTGGCAAAGCCATCATTCTCAAGACCATGCTTCTTAGCCCAAAGGTCAAGCTTCAGAGAAACAACAGGAAATTTGAGAAACAAAGGTGATGCTATTTAGCGTGGAGAGAAAGGCGATATTCCCTCAGGGAGGCAACTGCCTGTCTTTGGCCGAAAGCAGGTCATGGGGGCAGGAGGAGAGATGAAAGGAGACAAGCGCTGCTTGGGGCGACTTTCCAAAGGCTCATCCCAAGGGGTTAAAAGCCATGCCTGTGTAGCCCTGGCTGGCCTTTGATTCAGACTCGCACATTTTCCTGGAGTCTTTACCACATCGGCTCTTCAAGCACCTGAATTAGCAAGAACCACTTTCAAGCCAGTTCTTCCGACATGGGAATTACTGAGGTCAAATCTCAGCTGTTGTCAGGACAGGCCTCCACCCCTGCAAATGTTACTACTGGATCCATCACCCGCAGGCTAAGGTAAGGCAAGGTGCCTGGCTCACTGACCCAGCGTGGGACTTGCACGTCCTGCAGAATGAACCATGTGGTCCAACTAAATGGACCATGCCATTCGCCTCCAAGAAAGAGTTGAATAAGTAGATCTAGAATTCATCTAATCCTTTTTAGTTAAAAATCTGGGAATCAAGAAATGAACCGGTTTGAAGTAACTGTACTGGATTATGTACAGAAGCTGGTTGGATATTCCCAACTATGGATTGATCTGTTTTAGAGGTTTGTGTGTAATGCAAACACGTAAAATTTGGAGTAGCCAATGAACTCGCCAAGACTAACAGAATGACCTCTTCTCACACATACATCAACATGCTCCTTAGAAAAAAGTCCTTCTCAACTGAATCTTGAGGGTCATTAAAAAGAAAGTGCTCAGGATTTATTATGCATGTGCCTGTGACCTAGCCAGGCCTCTTTTTAAAGCTACAGTGTTATTTGACTTGAGATTAACTTTACAAAATTGTATTTTACTTTAAATATGCAGTAAAGAAGAATGAATGTCTGTTACCCTAGATATACTGTATGAAATACAATTACCGTTTTCAGTGTCATATTAGGGCTGTTGAATGCTCATAATTACAATTAATCTACTAAGGGTTTTAAACTGTTTCTTAGCATTTAGAAGTCTCTTTTGTAGTATTTCCAAAAAATAAAAGGAAAATAATCTTAAAATCTTAAACATTAGCTTCCTAATATGTTTACCCCAAAGCATAAATGATTTAGGTAATCTAAATTGGAAATGATGCTATCATCAATTATGTATACAAATCCTAAGATTTCAAGATGGTCACTATTTCCCAATCCCTACACTTACTTGAACTATGAAGTGAGGAGGGGTATATTTTTCCAAATTGAAAGTCAGCTGGTCTAAGCCTACATCAATTCCTTGTGATACCTGCTGTATTATGTAATTGAAGTCACAGATGTAAAGTTCTTTCTTTGATTTATCCCGTTGCACTTAACTATTTGGGCCAACACAAACTAGAGTGACTTTCAACACTATATATATATATATTTGCTATCAGGTCTGACTGGCCATATCTCAATTCTCTTTGTTTAGAATTTTCTTCCATATTCTCACTGGTTTATGGCCCCAAATGAATTTTAGGCAGTGTTTTTAAACCCATAGATTTTTAGAACTCCCCTTAGATTTATGAGGGAAAAAGGCCTTAAACTCTCCCAGCTGAATTTATCTAACTGCAGTTTTGACAAAACAATTTTCACCAATTCCTAGTGGTCTACACATCACTGAAACAAAGACCTCTGTTCTTTTAATACAAGCCATCCAAGCAGGTGAGAGAATTTACAGCAGAGAATTAGACAAGAGAGGGCGTGTATTCCCAGTCCTAGACCATCTACAGCTTATCCTAGCTTTTGGCTTTTATTATTCTAAGTCCAGTTGAAAGAGGGAGGGGCAGAGAAGAGGTAGAAAAAGGAGATGGAGGAGAAAAGAGAAAGAGGGAAAAGGAGGGGGGAGGCAATTTCCCCACAGCATAAGCCCCAACTCTAGGTTTCTCGGGCTGCCCTTTTAGATAACCTAAAAGTTTCTTCGCCTCAGACTCCAGTGCTTCCTCATTCTCCACTCCCTCCTGGTGTGCTGGAGACATGATCCTGGATCAATACAAGATCCCCACTTCCAGGACTGTCTGGGCATATGCCTGGTTGGACGAGAACTTTCGACTGGCCGGAAAGAGCCACCTGCAGGGCTGGGAGCCCCATTTGGCTCTGTCGTCACCACCCTGCAGCTGTCAAAAGACAAGACTGAGCCCTGTATTACTTTAGAATGAGTTATTTTTAACCTACATGGGCTCGTACACCCCCTCAATATGGTATGTGGCAGGATGCCAGTTTGAATGCCAAATGGGAATCTAGCATTCCTGTGCCGGCCGACGCTGTCAGGGTGACTGGGTTTCACTTTCCTGCAGAGGAAGCCACAGAAGATCAAGAGTGAGCAATAAGTGACGGAGCCCGGGAGAGTGCAACCTGGCAGCCCACGCCCTGGCTAGAGTGGCACCTATTCAAGGACCTCAGAGCCTGAGCCGCTCTTACAAGGGTGGCCCAGGACCCTAGAGCCAAACAGAGCACATGGCCAGGGCACTGGGGTGCTGGGAAATGATCCATCACTCACGGTGGACTTGGCTCTGAATGAAATGGCTTAAAACACACCCCAGGCACACGTGGAGGCTAGGGGGCTGCGACAGCCATGCCACAGCCATGATCCATCTGACAATGTGCAGAAAGATGGTTCCCCGGGACAGGACAAAACCATCCGCTCCATCCCTTCCGCTTCAGGCCTGAAGTCAGTCTTTTGGGTTGACTCCGCTGTCAGTGACCTGCACTGGGGGCTCTGGAGTCACAGGATTGTCTTCCAAACCTGCTGCTGGTGGTTAAGCTGGGGTTGCTGAACAGCCCTATCCTTGCACATGGAGGAGGACAACACAGCAGTAGATAAACCTGAAGCAATAATTGCCACTATTTTTATTGAACATCTGCTGGGCTGCAGCCAATCCTGAAACCAACCCTTCAAGAAACCTGGGATTATCTCCATTTGACAGGTGACCAGAAAGAGGCTCAGAGAGGTGACTAAGCTTCCCAGAGCCGCATCATAGTAAGTGGACTTGGATCTCTCCGACTCTAAACCTATGCACCCTTCTATCACAGAGATAACCAGAGCCTGAGAAGAAAGCGGGTAGCATGGCCACTGGCCCTTTATTCTTTGCCTTAACACCGAAAACCAAGATCCTCAAGTCATCGGCTTAAGTCCGTGTGAGGAAACTGCGGCCCAAGTAATACATCTCGGGCTGCACACCAACGCCAGCCTTGGTGGAGTCCTGCCATGGACCTACCTTGATGCTACAACCAAATGAGACCCAGCATCATCCAACATCCTTGAACCCATGATGCAAAGAAATCCTCCGGAACACATCTCCTGAGTTCTTACTGTCCTGCACCGACTCAAAGCTGCCCCTCAGCATCCTTCCCATCTCACACCTGCTCAGACCAGTCATCTCCCACTTTTCCTTGAGGATCTCTGAGAGTGCTTCCAGGCTGTAAGACAAGGCCTTTATTTGCAGGGCCAAAGCAAGACCACTGAAGTCCTGCACAGATGAAATTATGGGCACAGCCTTTACACCCATCTGTCCAGTTGAGCAGCCTGTCCTTCAAAGCAGGTGCGTATGTATTTCAACAAACCTGCCATTTCTCAGAACATATGGGAAACTCATCTACTGCAGTTAATTTTTTACAGCCTATAACATTCTTTTAAGTATTCTCAGGAGTGCCATTCTTTTATATTTTCTTTGGGTTTTTGGTAAAAGTCAAAGGGCCAAAACTTAATTTAAAAACAAAAAAAATGGGCAAAAGGACAATACTACTTGAGATTTAAAATGTGGTATGAAGTTGTGTGTGGCGGTGCATACCTGTACTTGGGAGGCTAAGACACAAGGATTGCAGGTTCACAACCTGCTTCAGCAACTTCAGCAAGGCCCTTTTTCAAAATAAAAGATAAGAAGAGCTGGGTATGCAGATTGGAGTTAGAGTGTCCCAAGATTCAATCCCCAGTGCCCCCCCCCACAAAAAAGGTGGTGTATTATATGAGTTTAGCTATATAACATTCTAGAAAAGGCAAAATTATGCAGTCGGTAAAAAGATCAGTGGTTGCCAGGGATGGGGGAGGGGAAGAGCAATGCATAGGCAGAGTGCAGAGAATTTTCAGGGCTGTGAAAACACCTGGATGATGGTGCAATGGTGGATACACACCACGATGCACTTGTCCAGTCCCGTAGACTGCACAACCCCTGAAATGATGCCTTGTGTAATGTAAACCATGGGCTTTGGGTGCCATTGGCATGTCAACGTAGGTTTATTTGTTGTGACTAAGGTACTCCACACTGGTGGGGTTACGGGCAGTGGGGGGAAATGTGCACATGAGGAGACATGAATAGAAAAACAATTGGAGAAGGTGGTACTAAGACTGTTCTAAAAATAAAGCCAGTTCTCAAAATGATGCAAACCGCAGGACCAGGCTCACCGATTTCACCACTTCCACTGCCAGTTAATGGCTACCATTGAGCGAGTGTCTTTGTCAAGCCCTTTGAAGACCTTTACTCTTCACTTAGGCACTGTTTGGATCGCTGTCTCCCACTTTACAAGAGGATTGAGTCTTCAATAGAACTAGGGGAAAAGAAGTCCTAAAATTTATATGGAAGAATATAAGATCCAGAATAGCCAAAGCAATTCTGAGCAAGAAGAGCATTGCTTTAGGCATCATAATTCCCAAGTGCAAATGACGCAACAGAGCTATAGTAACAACTAAACGGTAGTGACATAAAAGCAGCCACAGAGCAATGGAATTGACTACGGGATACAGAGAAGCCCACAGAGAGTCATGTGATCCTTGACAAAGGATACATTGGAGAAAAGACAGTATTTTAACAAAGAGCACTGGGAAAACCAGATAGCTGTATGTAGGTGAGTGAAATAGATCACCATCTCTCACCCCATACAAAAGTCAAAGAGGATCTAAGACCTAGGATATATACCAGAAACTTTCCAACTGCTAGAATTGTTGGAGTCAACTCTCCAACATACAGTCACAGTCATTGATATCCTCTTACAGTAAGACCCTCAAAGCTCAGGAAACAAGAATGGGATAGCAGTAGATTAAAAGGCTTCTGTATACACAAAGGAAACAACCAAATCCAGATATAGCCTATGGAATGGGAGAAAATCTTTGCCAGCTATTCTTCTAACAGGATTAGTATGTATGCAGAAAATACAAAAAACTCCAACACCAAAAATTCTCCCTGTATTATCTTTGTCACTCTGACTGAAATATCGGACAGGAACTTAGAGAGGGGTTTTTTGGGCTCCCGGTTTGTGTTTCAGTCCATGGTTGGCTGACTCCAGGGCAGAAATGTCACAGAGGCGTGGCAGAGAAAAGCTGCTTTCTGCTCACAGTGGCCAGAAGCAGAGAAGGGGATGGGGATATAGTCTCCAAGGCCACACTTCCAGTGACCCGCCTCCTCTACCCATACCCCAACACCTCTGAACCTTGTTGCATTACCAGCACATGAGTTTTTTGCGGGGGACAGTTCTTACCCGAACCATAATACAACCCAATAAGTAAATGGGTAACTGAACCAAATAGAGACTTCTCAAAAGAAGAGCAAGTAGCCAAATATATGAAAAAGTGTCCCACAGTCTTAGCAATCAAGGAAATGTAAATCAAAAACTACACTACGACTTCATGGCAATCCAGCTAGAATGACAATCAAGAATACAAATAAGCCCAGTGCAGTGGCACACACCTATAATCCCAGCAGCTCGGGAGGCTGAGGCAGGAGGATCCAAAGTTTGAGGCCAGGCTGGACAACTAACTTAGCGAGACCCTATCTCAAAACAAAAAAGGCTGGGTTTGTGGTGCAGTGGTTAGAGTGCTCCTGGGGGTTCAATCCCCAGTAACCATGCTCCCCAAAAGAAAACACAATAAATGCTGGTAAGAGTGTGGGAGAAAGGAAACACTAACAAAATTATAAGTACAACCACTTTGGAGATCAGTATGGGGGTTCCTCACAGACTAAAATGGGACCACCACCTGGGCCCAGTTACACCATTCCTCAGTACTTCTCCAGAAGAATTAAAGTCAGATCACTACAGATATACACATACCTGTGTTTATAGCAGCACAATTCACACACGCCAAGTAAAGGAACCAATGTAGGGGTCTGTCAATAGATGAATGGATAAAGAAAACGTGGTATATTCACAATGGACTTAAACTCGGTCACAAAGAAAATGCCATTTTCAAACCGGGCGTGGTGGCGCACACTTGTAGTCCCAGTACTTGGGAGGCTGAGACTGGAGGATCCAGGTTTGAGGCCAGCCTTAGCTACTTAGTGAGACTGTTTCAAAATAGAGAATAAAAAAATAGGGCTGAGGATGTAGCTCAGAGATAGAATGCGCTGGGTTCCATCCTTAGTACCGGAAAAAAAAAAAAAAGGAAAAAGAAAATGCATTTGCAGGAAAATGAAAGGAATTGGATATTATTCTAAGTGAGTTCATGGGAGGGAAAAGGGAGGTATGGGGAAAGATAAAGACAAAATTACACTACATGCATATATGAGTGTACCACGATGTATCTCACTAGTATAATTATAACACATCAATATAAATTAAAATAGGAAACTGAAGCTCAGAATGTAGTCTGGATTCAAGACACAGAATTCCAAGATGGCAGAACAGGTACTCGTACCACCAGGCTCCCTCCAAGCCCGCCAGTTGCTGTTTGCACTGGGTCAGTCTGCCTCTTCCTGAGCAAGGACTAAGGGGTCCTGGAGTGTCTTCCTGGGTGACCACTCTGCAGGACCACACTGGTGTTACATGTAGGCAGGACTGTATGGTTGCGAGTTTTCTGTGAACACTGTCTCTTCCTGCTCCTGCTGGAGACCCTTGCTGCAGAGAAACACCGAGGGCCGCACCTTGACCTTGGAGTAGGAGGAAGTTAGCGTTTGTCTACTGACTATTGTTGACCATTCCTTCCCCTGTGAAGGACAAGTGAGTCCACCAGCAGCCAGAGACAGGCCCACCCACTCTTGAAACAAGACCGCTTTGTTTTTAAGGGCACGCACGAATTCACAGGAATGCCTGATTTTGCAACCAAAAACACAGACTGAAATTTTTTTTTTTTTTTAACAAGTCCCATCATGAGCAGTTTCTCACTTCAAGAGAGACGGGCCAAGACTATCAGGATGAATCGTGTGGTTTTCATTACACGCGTTCCCTGGTGCAGAGACCCAAACCACAGGCCTCTAGGAATAAGCCGTTCCAAATGATAAGAGTGGGAGGTCTAAACTTAGTAGCAGAAGTACCTTTCCAGACAAAAAGGAGGGTGGTCTAGTTGGGCCACGGTACAGGTCACCGGAGCGCTAAAGACAGTGTGGCGATTGCACCCCGCTTTGCAGAGCTTCTGGTGTAGCTACCCCTTAAGGGAAAGGCCACCGGCTGGACGCACACATTACTGAAGTTTCCTGCGCACTGGCCTGACCTTAACATTTCAGCCTGCAGTTCCTCTTTGGCCTGGGACACAGCTATTCCAAGGCCATGAGAGAACACAGGGACCCAGCTGCAAATACAAGAGCATCTCAGAGTTGAGACAAGGGAGCGGACAGTGGGAAAAGGACACAAGACTTAGTAGATTTAAGCTGGTTTTCCAAGTTTTACAAGTATATTCGTGGTTGTTGGAACCACCAACACGTAGTGGACACAACTTTCCAACTTGGCCGGAGGCTGAGACAAGATGACGTGGAGTTGGGCTTCCTGCCTCCAAAGCAGGAGGCGCAGTGGAGTTCTTAAGCATTTGGTATGCAGGTTCTGGTCATGAAACAGGAGGACCTAGGTCCAAACGGAGCCTCTGCTTCCCCTTGGTACAAGCACAAATTATATAGTATCAAGTGCCACAAGCTTCATGTAGGAGGCGGGAAGCACCCCAGATGAGCTCAGAGACTCTTGACACCAATCTCTGTGTACCATTTGGCCAAGTCGCCTCCTGTTACCTCCCCAGCTTCAGTGTGTATCATATATTCTTTTCTGTAACCTCCTGGGCTGTTAATTCACTGACCTTAGAAATGTAAACATATGGACTGGGCACAGTGGAGCACACCTGTCATCCCAACTACTTGGAGGCTGAGGCAGGAGGATCCCAACTTCTAGGCTAGCCGTAGCAACTCAGCATGATCCTGCCTTAAAATATAAAGAAGGCCAGGCGTTGCTGGCACATGCTTGTAATTCCCAGTACTTGAGAGGCTGAGACAGGAGGATTGCATGTTTGCGGCCCGCCTCAACTATTTAGTGAGGCCCCTCTGCCACTTAGTGAGACTCTGTTTCAAAATAAAGAATTAAAATAGGGCTGGGGGTGTAGCTCAGAGGTAGAATTCTGCTGGGTTCAACTCCCAGTACCACAAAAAAAACCAAAAAACAAAAACAAAAACAAAAAACAAGGTCTGGGCTAAAGGGTAGAGAATTTGCCCATGTAAAGCTCTGGGTTCAATCCCCAGAACTGCGTACATAAAAATAGCTCAAATTAAATCCTTTGGAAGATCCATGAGTAAGATTGAATTCTTTCCGAAAAAGAACCCTTTCTCATTATTTGAATCAACATCCTTGAATCCAGAACGAACAGTGGGATGAGATTTGGGGGGTTTCTCAAGGACCTCTCAGTTCTTACATTCTGTAGTTTTAAAATCAATCAATATCATCAGGCAAGGTGGTACACACCTGGTATCTCAGTTATTGGGGAGGAAGAGGTAAGGGAGATCACAAACCTCAGGCCAGCCTGGGCAACTTCAGTGGGACGTTGTCTCAAAATAAAGAGTTAAAATGAGGACTGAGGATGTATTTCAGTGGTGGGGCGGCCCTGAGTTCAAGGCCCAGTACTGAAGAAAAACTTTCATTACTACTTGATAACTGATACGGTCCAGGCATCCCTCAAAATTCATGTATTGACACTTGACACCTCCCCTCCTTGTAGGATAGTAAGCGTTGGGGCCTGCTCTGGTCAGCATTCTTACAGCCATAATCTCAAGACCTGACTACGTCACTTAAAGATTTTCTTAAGGTTTCAGGTTCAGGCCGAGGCCCAAGGATGTCAGAGCATGGTAGGGGGAATGGAGAGATGGAGAGCACATGGGCTGTCCTCACATCCTGGAGGCCAGAAGCAAGAGCTCGAGTAGGGAGAGGAAGAACCATGTATATAAAATCCCCAAGGTCGCACTGCTAGGGATCCATCCCCCAGATTAACCCATTACAATGGATTTATCCACCGCTGGGATTACAACCCTCTGGACTCAATTATATCAACTCTAAACACCAATTTATGAGCGCCTCAAGAGGCCCTTCTGTATCCAACCGGAACACATGGGTCTTTGGAAGAGGCGACAGTGATGGGAGCAGAGCGTGGAAGAAACTAGCTTACACCCTCCGCGTGTTCCCTCTTCTACCATGTGTAGCTACACGGCACCATCTATGAGGACCCGGCCAGCCTTCAGACACCACACCTGCTGGTGCATTGATCCTGGACTTCCCAGCCCCCAGGACTGTGAGAAAACCTATTATTTGTGTTACCCAGTCTTTAGTTTATAGTAGTAAAATCAGACTGACAGTAATACTTGATAAGAAAATGCTAGAGCCTAAATGCTGTGTAGAAGTACCTCTGAGCACACAGATACAAAGCCTGGGATATGCCACGGACATAGGAAGAGAGGACACTTGTTTGCCCAATCTTAGCAGTGAATTCCCTAAAGAAGTGGTCAACATCAAAATTAGTTTTGTAAGTTCCACCTTCAATACTAGTTTTTTTTTAAAAGGGATTCCATAGCGAGTCCTTGGGTAAGATAAACCGTGCTTTCAAGTATCCAGTTGGAAAGTACCAATCCTCAAGTTAAAATATCCCTAAATCAACACATTTTTCAGCCCCTAGAGTGGAGAGGGGGGGTACTTTGGGGGGGGCAGGAGGATGTGGTAATCATACAAGCAATTAACACTTATTAGTTCATACTTTGCTCCCGGCACCCATTCAACACTTTTATATGAAAAGCCCTTCAACATTTATCATGTCAAGTACTACTACCAAGTATTACTTAACTCATACACCCTTAACAACGAGTCCGTATTATCAATATCCTTATTTCTATAGAAGAGGCAACTTGAGTACAGAGAGGCTTGGCATCCTGCCTGTTAGTCAGCTTGTCACTTTAACCAAAATACCTGATGAGAACTTGGAGGCAGAAAGGTTTACTTGGCTCTGGGTTTCAGATATTAAGTCTATGTTCGCTGGCCTCCTTGCTGTGGGCCGGGGGTGAGGCAGATCATGACGAAAGGCCATGGTAGAGGAAAGCTCATGGCGACTAGGAAGCAGAACTTGAGAGAAGGGACCCGGGACACACTAGAGTCCAAAGTCACTCCTCCAGTGAGCTACCTTCCAGCCACATCCCACCTGCTTACAGATACCATCCAGTAAGTCCATTCCAATCATCAGTGGATTTATCCACTGAAGTTACAGCCCTCAGCATCCAGTCTTTTCACCTCTGAACTTTGCTGTACTGCCAACACATGAGATTTTTGGGGGGTGGCATTCCTTATTTGAACCCCAACACTGCGCAAGGGCACCAAAAGGTAAGGGATAAGGACAGATCTGGCCTACGAACAGATTCTAGAACCTGCTCTCAAGCTGCTATGTTTTTCACCTCTGTGAATTAACTTGTTAAATTCTGAGAACCCTAGGAGATGCAGGCAATGTCCCCAACCTACAGATAGGAAGTGGAGGCCCCGACAGGGAGGCTCAGCTAAGAGCTGCGGACACTCCAGTCCATGGTCCCACAGGAGCGCTGGGGTTCCAGCTGGCCTGGGTCCTGAGCCTGCACTCTCTCATACAGTTGCTAGCTGGAGGACAACTTCCTTGCGATTCTTTTGAATTCATTTCAGCAAAACCCAAGACAGATCCTATCACTTACTAGAGTTCAGCAACTCATGGGTATCCTGGGTAAAGCCGGCCGATTCCAGCCATTCCTTTTCAAGGTGCTCCTAAACAAGTTTCCTAGAGTGACACACGCATCAAAACACATCCCGAGTATAATACAGAATAAAATTGCAATCTGAAATTTTACGAGTTAGAAAAGTTGTAGTCTAAGTTTGTGCAAAAGAACAAGAAAGAAACACAAAGTCCATTACTAAATAGTTCTTTAACTGGGTTATTTTGGTTTTTTTTTTTTTAAGTATTTCTTAGCTTATACTGCCCTTTCCAGCTGGTTGTTCTAGATTCCTTCAGTATTTCAGTGGGTAGAATTATATCTTCCAAAAACGTATGTCCAAATCCTAATTCTCAGGATCTGGGCATGGGACCTTATTGGGAAATGGGGTCTTTGCAGATGCTCTCCTATCAAGTTGGCACTTGGCCAAACTGGATTAGACTGGGCTCTAACCTAATGACTGCTGGGTCTTCCTAAGAGGAAAATTTGGACGTGCAGGGACTCACAGGGAGACAGCCATGTGAACGCAGCAGACTGGAGCAACGCATCTGCAAGTGAGGGACCGCCAAGGATTGCTGGCAAGCAGCAGAAGCCGGAGGAAGTGGAGGATTCTTCCCTAGAGTTTGCAGAGGGAGCGCGGCCCTGCAGACACTCCAGTTTAGTCCTTTGGCCTCGGAGCTATAGGACTACATTTCCATAGTTTTAAGCCACCCAGTCAGTAGTATTTTGTTACAGCAGCACTAGGAAACGGATATAAATATGTTGAAAACTATATTCAGAAAGTGGTTTAAAGATGTCAGATTTGGACTTCAGTCTTTTGGGGTAAGACAGTCTACAAATATGCATTATGCAAGATCAACTAAGCGGAAGCTATTATTTAAAGAGAAGAACTAAGTCAGAACAATGTTTTCTCTTTTACTGGCTTATATCAGAAAATGGTACTCATTTCTACTCGATTTTCCTTCTAGTCCAATGGTCCCTGCCCCTGACAGACAGGAGGTGATGGCAAGTATTCTATGCCCTTCAAGCTTAAATGCACGCATAGCAATGAAGAAAGCTCTTTATTTGGATTGTGCCAATAGTCCCGTCCACACTCTGGGCCAACAATGTTGTCATGAACCATCCTTGGATGTGCAGTGAGACATCACGTACCGTTACCGCTGCATTCACAGCTTTGGGGAACAGACGGCAGTCCTCAGACACTATGGCATGGAACACATTCTGCAACCCAGTGACGGCGCTGTGTGCCCACTCTGCTGAGGCCTCCCAGCAACTTTTGTGGGAGAGTTTCCCCATGCAAGCCTGATCTCTGCCCCTGACCAGCAAAGCTGTGTGTCCAACTGCCCATTCACAGCCTCTCTGGATGCCCGGCTGCCCAGCTTTTCAAGTTAGAGGGGCCCTACCATAGCTGATCTTCTCCCGTGCCTGCTTTCTGGGCTGCTCTGCCACCTTGTTATAGACCAACACACAAACTCCAGCCACTCTTCAACTGCCACAAATCCAGTCATCCCCTCTCATCGGGATCCCATATGCTTATTGCCTCGACCGTACAGTGTATTCCACGGCCAACCATCAGAGATCTGGGCCACGTGTCAGATCCTGTCACTTGTTCAAATACGCCAGCAGCCCCCACGCCTGTCATACTGGGAGGCCCCAACCATGGCCCACATGGTGCTTTGACCTCATGCATTCATGACCCTCTGCCCCCATGCTGCTGGCGGCTTCAGGCCTTTCTACTGATGGTCTCTTCTTCCCAGACTCATCTTCCCCACGTGTCATGTAATGAACTCCCTCATCACTTCCCAGTCTTTGTTCAAACACCATCTCCTTAAAGGAGCCTCTCTGGACAGCACTATTACTAAATTCCTCTCATCCATTCCCAAATCCTTCTCTATTTTTGCTCTGTTTGCCGTTTTCCCCACACATAGTATGTTCTACTTATTGGCTATGTTTATGACCAATCACATCTCCCTACTTAGGGGTGTTAGTTTAAAGGTAGAATGTGTCTGGGTTCAACCCCTGGAACCACCAAAAACAAAAAAGGAAAATTGTCTTCTAGGTGTAGTCCCAGGGAGTCTCAGCTGAGGAACTGCTTCCTCAGGAGATGGTAGGTTCTCAAACACACAGGCACATGCACCTGGCTGTTCTGAACAACCAAGGGAGAGTACCTTCAGATGAAGATAGAGAGATGGCCAGGAGGATACCTGGGGCTCTTTAGACACATCACAATCTTAAGCCTTGTTCTCTCCCTGCCTACTCTCCCAACAAGGAGAAAGGACAGGATGTACTTCTGCTGCAAAAGATAGACACATATTTTCAGAAATAGAGCCCTTTCTAGCTTGCACCACGGCTGACAGAGTCTGTTGGCCCATCAAGATCCATCTCTATGAGGCGGCAGAAGCTCTCAGATCCCGGGGGACCTGCAAGCCAGCCACCATGTGCAGCAAAGATGTGAAAGGCTCTGGCCTTTGCCTCTTCCCCGTGCTGCGTTAGACCTTGAGATACAAGGGGTAGCATGCCAACAAGCTGCTGGCAGTAGGAAGGCAGATTTATTGCTTGCAAGCCTTCTGGAGGGAGAATCTACTCAACTTTTCTTCATAAATCACTCAAACACATTTGTGTCGAGATCATAGTCAAAGTATCTTGAAATGTGTCTAATCTTCATTTTCTGATTAAGGTATTAGAGACGGCAGCTTGATTCAGTAATCTATTACTGGATAACAGACTACCCCCAAATTTAATAGTTTATCATCGTGACCATATGATTGTTTTTTACACTCATGGGGCAGGGATTCCGGCAGGGCTTAGCCGGGTGGTTCTTCTGTCTGATGTGGCATTAGAGGTTCCATGGTGTTACCAAGCTGGTGGGTGTGTCGGGCTACAGGATCCTTTGTGAGGATGGCTGGGAGATTCAGCTCAGTAGGAAGTGTGCACTCTCCCTACAGTGAACTCATGCTAAACTTCTTATATGGTAGACCTCGGCTCCAAGATCAAGTATCCAGTGAATAGGGCTGCATGGTCTTTTATGACTTGTCCTCAGAGGATGACTTCTGTTATATCCTACTACTGGCAGAAGCAGTCATGAGCCCGCTGATCAGGGCAAAGGAGGGGGCATAGCTCTACCTCTTGCTAGAATGAATGTCAAAGTGTATTTGAGGTCATGTTTTAAAACAACCACAGAATTCTTTATCAATTCACCCCACAATATGACTTTGATTTTCTACCCTTCTAAGGTCACTCACTGTCCTCCCCATCAATTTCTCAACGATTCAGGCAGTAATTAAGCCCATGTTATACATCCATCAATGTACAAACACAGATATCAAAGCAAATAGCACATTTGGGAAGCATCTTTTTTCCCTCATTCTGTGTGATTAGGGTGGGCACATGGTGTAGACACGGCCAACCATAATGCAATGTCTCAAATCCCTATTCAAAACTGCCAATTCAAGCAAGGCTCAACAGAAGTTCTAGTACCATTATCTTATTTGAAAGCGGCACACAGGCATGCAGGATGGGGAGGGGGGATGCCAAATGAGAAAAAAACAAAAAAACCTAAAACGGTGCTGGAAAGTAAATCCAAGGACAGTGAAGAACTGAAATGGCAGAGAGACTGAACCCTGATGACACAGTTCAACGCGTCCCTCAGCCATTCTATCCGAAGAGACCCAGTCACCTCAGTCAATAAAATCCTGATGGGATTTCAAATCTAAGCTAGACTTATTTCATTTGTTTCTGAAATTTCTGGCTTAACACTCAAGAAGACAACAGAAGAGGGCAATGTAATATAGCAATCAATGAATAAATCACAAAAGATAAAAAGGCACCATGGAATTAACCTTGAACACTAGACTTGAAAGCCCACTGGATAAAGTCCTTTAAACAGCAGAGCCTGGATTGGCTCTCTTCCTATCATGCTGTGCAAAGTGCAGCCTACTGCTCTATGATCAAGAACAGCACCGTTCAAGTTGTCATCTGCAAACTCATTTCAAAATGCCTACTTCTCAGCCTCTGGAATTAAACCAAAGAACTTTAGATGGAGCATGGGTGCAGTATAGCTTACAGTTACCACCTTTCCCCAGTAGGTGGCATTCCTGCTCCAGGGAGGCAGAAATCTGGGGGCTTACTAAAATTAAGACCCTCAAAAAGCTAAGTAGGATGGTTTAGATGGAACCTCAAAGAAATGCAAAGTGTAAGACAGCAAAACTGAGACAACCAGCATTTACTTAGTAGCTACTCTATTCAACACTAGACTGTTATGCTTTGTCCTATGGATTCAAATAAAATCTAAAATGCATGACTGTAAGAATCTAAGTCTTGTTGAGAAGCCATGACCTACAAAAGCTCTAAGGTCCATTGCAAGAGAACAAAGCACTGATGTTTTATAACACAGTATGAAGAGAGTAGGAATCTCCACAACTTTGGCATTAGAAGAGTCATTCTGAACCAATCATTCCAATTGAGAAAATCAAAGCTCCAAAGTTACACAATGACTTTAGGATCCAGGGAGATAATGGAAGACTCTTGCAAATATAGGTTCTGGCTGGATGTGACTTGACAGTTGGGTTCAAATTTACGAAGTCGAAGGGAGGGCATGAAGTTAAACCCACACCCAAGTCAGGCATTCACTCCAGAGACGATGCAGTTTTTTTCAGAGTTGGCTTTATGTATTCTGTGCTTCAATAGTCATCAGTGAGAGAGAATGATCAACAGCTTCCTGAGACACTTCCCAGTTTTTTCCTCAGGAGCTCACTGGCAGAACACCTTCTAAAATCCAGTGCATGGTAGAAAACTTTAGTGACGGTGTAAACATGTTTTGAAGCATTAAAGCACTACACATCTACCTAGGCTGTTTTGCAAGTATAATGATTAAACTAAGCAGGGCATGGTGGCATGCGCCTACAATCATAGTACTTGGGAGGCTGAGACAGGAGAATTGCAGGTTTAAGGATAGTCTCAGGAACTTAAGACTGTTTCAAAAATAAAAAGGGCTGGGGCTGTAGTAGTTTGGTGGTAGAGTCCAAGTTCCTTCCCAGTACAAAGGAAAAAAAAAAACCTAAAACCTCCTCACTTGCTATTGCTAAGTTGAAGAGCAGTTAGCTAACAATAGCAGCTGTTGCGGTGTAGGTCCCCGCTGCTCTCTGCTCTCACGTTTCCTTCCTGGGTCGTTTTCCCTCCAAGCATCAGTGCTCTGGGAATCACTGCAGATTTTTCCAAAGGCACATTAATTTGCTCTAGTCCAAACGCATCATATTTTCTCGTTTCATTACTTATTGCTAATAGTGCTAGGTTTTCCTTTTGTTATCGCAACTCCTGCCCCCGCTGAGAATAGAACACGTCCCCTCCTTTAAGCATCATCTGTACATTTCATTAAGCTTGTTTCCAGCCTCCTTTGGACCCTCGAAGCAGCATCCAGCCAGCAGTGACTCTTGGGGCGAAACATTGAGAGCACTGTCTAAATAGTTCAGAGATTGAGTAGCCAGAGGAATGAAGGCGAGCCAACCTATTCAGAGAGGCGGCTTCTTCCTGTATTAACACATACTCATAACCAGTATTTTGAAAAAGAAAATCATAAAAATGCATTAAGTTTTCTAATGAAATATTTTTTCTTATGGTATCAACATTCTACTTCACACGGGACCCCAACATAAAATGGAAGATTTTGTAATTGCATAAACACCCAAACTACGAATTGTATCTTGACTTAGCATAGTAAAGTTCAAGTTATGAACAAATAGGAGCAAATATAGAAAATAAAATAGGCCTGGCAGCTGTGGCTGCAAATTGTAGGGATTCCTTTAGGTGTCAGATAAACAAAGAACTTCTATACAATTTGGGTTTCAGTAGCCTAAACATGCTAGGGACCTGAATCCCGCCAGGAAGCAAAAATTGAAACAAGCATGATATGCTAAGCCTCAAACTGACCCAAATACAGTCAATTTTGCAATATAGAAAGAGGACCCTCAAAGAGTAAGTCTCTTCATGAGAGGGTGAGTTAGGGAAATCTGCCCTCTGGCTGGGGGAAAGAAGAAAACTTGCCTCTATCTGGGCCTCAGGCTTTAAGTATTGAGAGAGAAAAGAAGTCTCCCCACTGGGAATCTGTAATCCTAGACCTATGTACACACAGCTTCAGGATTTGCATTTATCTTTAATGCAGGATCTGGGGGCAAACTGCAAAATTAACTTGATGGTAGTCTCCACTTGAAGATACTCCTGGAGACCTGGAAAACAAGTCTTGCTGGAGACACAGTTGCAAGGCATTCCCTTCCAGGATTGCCACAGATGACCAGATCTGGATTCCCAATAAAATAGTACAAAATACTCAGGAAACAAAACTCCTTTATATAGAGCTGGCAAAAGCAAACCAAAAAAAAAAAAAAGAACACCAGCAAATTAGAGATTCAGGATACTGGAACCTTCAAATGTACAATATAGGACAACTACACTAAAAAGATCATGATTTGAAGAAAATAATTGGAACCAAAATATGAGCAAGAAACCAAGGAGTTTAATGGCTAGGGATTACTGAAAAAGAAAGATACAATTAGTAGATACGCAATGTAAATATTTAACATTTATATATTAACTCAGAAAAGTGAAATAGTGGAAAAATGAATTGCTTATCCCAAACACATGAAGCAAAGAAATGGGAGAGACATTAAGAGACAGGGAGAATAAGGTCTAACAAGTTTAATTAGAAATCCAAAAGGAAAAATAGGGGGGCAGTATTTCAAGAGATAATAGCTGGGATTTCTCAGAATTGAATGGATAAAAATATTCACATTCTAGAATTACAACATATTCTCATTAGGGGAGAAAGAGAAAGAAGGGACCCAGATACAATGCAGAGTACGAGCAGAGACAGCAATGCCCGTTTACAGGCAAAGGAATGGGAGATTACTTCAAAGCAATAACAATTTGATATTAGGCGTTACCAACTCCAAATGGAGGCCAGATGACAGTGAAACTGTAGCTTCAAAATGCTGTTGGGAAGTATCGTTGTAGAGTTGTGTACGCAGCCAAACTGGCATTAATAAGGCAGAATAGTACTTTTAGCAAAAAAGTGTCAACAGCTTCAAAGCAATTGCCAAAGGATGGTTTTCATTTAAAAAAAAAAAAACAGATTGCAAAGGGAGATGCAGGATAGAAGGAAATTGATAAACATGTGGAAATCCAAAAAAGTCATCTGTGTCAACCCATGAAGAATATCTAGTTTGGGGAATGGAAACATTTTTTAAATACTGATAAAAATACAGGTAGAGGCGGCGCACGCTTGTAATCCCAGTACTTGGGAGGCTGAGACAGGAGGATTATAGATTCATAGCCAGCCTCAGCTACTTAGTGAGGCTCTCCACAAATGAGTGACACCCTCTATAGAAAAAAAAAAAAAATCAATCTTTTAGAGGAAGAGTGTAGAACAGAGGTCATGAGAGAGTTAGGAAGGAGGGACAGATAGGAGGAATTAGTTCTGTTGTATAGCCCAGGAGGCTAACTCCAGTCTACAATTTTCCAAAGAAATTAAGACACCAAAGGCTTCCAACACAGATAAGTGTTTAAGATCAAAGTGCTAATTACCCTGACTTGATCATTATACACTATATACAAGTTTTTGTACAGTGCTCCATAAATATGTGCAAATGTTCTGTCAACTTAAAAAATAGCCTGAATTTAAGCCATGCCCGTGTACAATGTACCCCAGGCTTGCTTGCTTCCTGTTGGGGTGTCAGAGCAGTTTGTGGTGGTGGCTCTTCTATCAGTTTGGGCTTCTAATGAGTGGAATCCCCTTACTCACCCTGGCTGGATACCGGCATGAGTGGAACATAAAATTCTTGCGGTATAAGCTTTAAAACACAGAAAAACAAAAAAAAAAAATCTGGCAATAATTAAGAGCTTATTAGCAGTACATTGGGTACACTGGTGTTTGTTTGCAAACAGTGGAATACCATGCTGCATTGAAAGCATTTGCATCAAACCGATTCTTAAAAACAATGTTTAAAGAAAAAGCATGCCAAAGAGTTCCTAAGATAAAAATGAACAGTCACCCCCCCCCCCTTTCTGTGGTATGGAGGGATTGAACTCAGGCATTCTACCTTCAAGCAACACCCCCATAAGCTCTTGTTTTGAAATAGGGTCTTGCTAGGTTGCCGAGGTTGGCCTTGAACCTGCGGTCCTCCTGCTTTGCCTCCCATGCACTGGGATTACAGGTGTGCCACCATGCTGGACAGACGGCTAGCCTTTTAAAAATTAGCAACTCCATGGGTGCACAATGGCTCGGCGGTTGTTACCAGACGACTCCAACAGTGCCCATCGGTGACTTTGCTCTTTACCTCCTCCCAGAGGTCTCCTATTTGCTTGTGTGCACCATTTCTCAAACGCACATGCCATTATTTACCGAAATCTTGTATTATCCATCCTGATCGTCTTTCGGGTAGAAATTAAGTATTTGACTCATTTTCAAACTGGTTGTCAAAACAAACAAACCAACAGAGGCTATTTAGGCACATTTTCCATCCATTTGAAGGCAATTTAACTAATTTGAAAAGCATTTTTGAAGACCGGCTGTTGAGGGAATTTCAAATCTCTTAAAGAGTGAGACACAGTATGTCAAATGCATAGGTCCAAGCACTGGGGGAGGAGGCTGTTTCTTGATAGAGAGATTTAATTCAGTTGATTTGCTGAATGATAAAGTCTTCTCAGAATGTTTAATATGCAAATGTCTACTTAGAAGGCCCAGAGGTCAAGGATAAAACAAGTAGCACTTCCAGAATGGATTTGACTACAGATCCTTCCCTCTCCCATCTCTTAACAGCCCACAGGATCAGTGTGTGAAGCACAATTTGAATGTGGTAAGAGCTTGCTCTTTAGATATTCACAGAGCACCCTCCCAGATGCTAGCCTGGCGAGCCACTGGGACCTGTCCTTAAGGTGATAAACTGTATCCTACAAAATGTGTTTCACCCACAAGTATCACTACTTCACAAAGATCACCCTCAGGAGAATTACCCTACCAATGCTCCTGGAGTTGATCCTTTTGGTGTTTGTTACTCACTAAACAAAATTTCCCTATTGACAGGTTTAGAAAATCAGATACTTATTTAAGGAAGAATGAAGGGTGAGGAGAAAGGAGTAAACCAAGGAATATGCATTCAGAGGAGAATGCAGCCATCTCCAGAGACCACGCAGCGCTCTAGAGTCTGGGTGTGTTGATATTTATGTAGTGCCTAGGGACTGGCCTAGATAAGGAGTCGGGTCAGAGTTACACAATTCTGTTTGTTTTCTAGCACACCTGCATTGCCCCTCGTGTTACTTTTGCAGGCAAAGACATGGGTTGGACTGCTTAGCAGGCTGTTTTGCACTGTGAACATTTGTAGGCGTTTCCTACAATCCACTGGTTGAGACCAAGTTCTTTTGAAATTCAGTATATCCATTTCTCTCTGTATCCCACTCCCCAAAGTTCCCCTCATCCTCCTTCTCCAGCCTTGTGCTCCCTTAAGTGTCGATGAAGGTCCATCTTCCAGAACTGCTTCAAGCTGGTAAGAGGCAAGGACTCTGCCTGCCTCATCTAATGAGGGTGCACTGGTCTCAGGTGGGGTGGGTTGAAATGCTTGCACTACCATCATCCTAACCCCTGGAGCTTTTGCAATATGGATGGCGCAAGTTTTACTAGGAGATTAAGTAGTATAGTAGCCAAAGAACCTAACTGGCACCAAATATGTTTGAAAAAGCCTCTTTAACAAATGACATTGAGAAAACTGAAAATACCTATGTGAAGGATAAAAGAGCCCCATCTCTCACCCTGTACAAGGCAAAGAGAATCAAAGAACTAGAATCAAAGACGAGAAACTTTACAACGGCTAAAAGAACGTACGGTCAACTCTCCAACATACAGGCACAGATACCGACCTCCTCGGTAAGATGACCAAAGCTCAGGAAATTAAACTTACTATAAATTGGATGGCATCAAACTAAAAAAAAAAGATTCTTACACAAAGAAAATGAGACCATAAACAAGAGCCTACAGGACAGAAAAAAAATCTCTGCCAACGTCTCTTCCAGAGAATATCTAAAATATATAAAGAACTGAAAACAACCCAGTCAACAGGCAACTAGAGATACTTTTTTTTTTGGCGCGGTACTGGGGATTGAACTCAGGGGCGTTCTACCTCCGAGCTATACCCCCAGCCCCATTTTTTATTCTTTATTTTGAAACCGAGTCTAAGTTGCGGAGTGCCTCACTAGGTAGCTGAGGCTGGCCGCGAATCCGGATCCTCCGGTCTCAGCCTCCCAAATGCTGGGATTACAAGCGTGCGCCACCACGCCCGGCGAGATACTTCTTAAATATATGAGTAAATGTTCAACATCCCTAGAAATCAGGGAAATGCAAATCAACCACACAGATTCCAGCTCACCCCAGTTAGAATAGTAGTTATCAAGAATACAAATAAAATGCTAGAGAGTATATAGGGGGATAAGAACACATACAACATTACTGCTTTGGTTGTAAATTAGTACCGTCACTATGAAATTCAATATGGAGGTTCCTCAAAATACTAGGAATGAAATGACCTTATGACCGAGCTATACCACACCTTATTTCTCCAAAATAATTAAAGTCAGAATACGATAGTGATATGTGCATACCCGTGCTTATAGCAGCACAATTCAGAATAGCCAAGGTATGACACCAACCTAGGTGTGTTCATCAACAGATGAATGGATAAAAATCAGTCATCTGTGGTGTGGTATATACACACACTGGTGCCTTACATGGCCATGAAAAATGACATCATTTGCAGGAAAACAGATGGAACTGGAGAATGTCGTGCTAAATGGGATTATCCAGACTGAACATCAAGGGCCCCATGTTTTCTTTCATGTGGAAGCCAAAAGGAAAAAGGGGACCTCATGAAAATAGAGGAACAGAATAGTGAAAATCTCCTGTCCAAGCCTTAGAGCAGCTTGGACTTTCAAAGTGATGCATTTTTTTCTTTATTTGGCATTGAATAGATGTGGGAGTGACTCAGTTTACATTCCAGCTTCACTGAGGTAGGTCTTAGGCAGACAGAAACCTATAGGTAGAGGCAAAAAAAAAAAAAACCAGAAGACAAGCCAGTGAGCTTCTTTATGGTTTTAGAATTTAAAGACTCACCAGATCTTCAGAGGACAGGTGTTAACTACCAACCTTATTAATTCAAGACAGGTGTTAACTATCAACCTTATTGCTACTTGAATCTGTGTGGCTTGGGGATTCCTCAGCCACCAAAAAAGGGAAGCCATGGCAAGTAAGGTAGACAGTTTATGCTCTTTGGTCTTTGAAAGTGAAGGAAGTAGAGGGAGAAATTATGAGAACTTACATCATAGCCAAAGCATAAAGAAAATCAAACACCAAAATCAGTCTCAACCCCATGTTGGGCACCAGAGGATGTGTTACTGGAAGGAATTCAGGGGGGGGGGACCTCTAATCAGGACCAGTGAGGTCCTTGGCATACAGGACAGAAAAGAATATCACATGACAGACAGATTCATGGGAGAATGCTGGGAGAGGGGCATCTGTTGGGGTAAAGCAAGGAATACATATTCATGGGAGAATGTGGGTCATCTCCATGGGGAAAAATTTTTATCTTTACTGGTACCATGCAGGGGTACATTTTTTCATGTATAGATTTCTCCTTAATACTGCCTATTCTTATTTCCACTCAGTTCTGGTTGGTTGGGTAGATTTACCCTACTACTAACACAAGCCCACATATGGCTTCTAAAGGCCAGAATCTTACATATGGGTATTTGAGATACAGTATGCTGTAAAATGTTATGCCAGTCAGTGGCAGACAAGTCTCTCCTGCTTCTCAGTGAGGAAACAGAAGAAAGATTTCAAAGCTACCCATTACTGTAGCAGCTCTCAGGCATACTGGAAGCACCTTTTCCTCCACTCCAAATCATTCCCTCCCACGTCTCATTCTATTTAAGTCTGGCCTCAGCCATGGGAAGAACCACTGTATGATAAGGTGTTAAATACATACCTGCCATCTCTGTTTCCCTGGGGCTTTGTAAGCTAGTACGAAATCATCTGTGGCAAGGACCCTCCCCTAGTATCCCACAGGAACTGTGGCCACTTAAGATAAACCACATGGTTTTGAACTTAGTCAAGATGTTCTAGGAAGCAGTTTGAAGCTCCACACGTGTCCACTAAGTTTGTATATCATACTGACTTGACCCACAATCACTCAGGGAAACGCCTAAGAAAGGATCACCTTGAGGATTTTCAGGGCCAAGAAAGTTGAGCATTTCTAGTGGTCCTGATGTGGGCCAACCAAGGAAAGGATGCAGGATCAGACTCTCTAAAGGAGTACCTGGAGTAAGCAATGACCACAACCAAGAAGGCTGAGAACCATCTACTAAAAGGGGAATCGGTGGGAACACATGGCAGAACCATGGCCGATGATCAGAAAACGGAGAGCTGGGGTCCCAGGTGGGGAGACAAGTCAGGACATGCAAAGCAAGTCTTCTCAACTTGGGAACAAGTTTGGTCTTTGGGAGAACCACAGACCCTGTGAGATTAACGCAGGATTTCACCTGTAGGAGATCCGTTTTTCAGAATCTCAAAAGGGCCTATGGTTAAGAATAGCTGCATAAAGGCAAGTAAAATGACATCTCTCTGTAGAGATTTGACAGGTCTCATGTGGCAACAGTTCACAACTATCCTTTCTGATGGGGATCTGGTACATATTCAGCCTCTGGAGCCAATTAGGCAGGTATTCATATGCAGCTTTCACACTTGGCCAAGCTGTGAACGGGACCATCAGCGGTGTATGAGCACAGAGGACCCTATGACAACCTCCAGATCTTTAAAGCATTTCTTCCACCGAGCTGTTTTTAAGTCCACGTGAACCCGCGATCGAGCACTGGGGTCTACCCACCTTAGCAAAACCACGCAACCAGCTCTGGTCAATCTGTAGGCTGAAAACGGGAGCATAAGTTACAGAATTTGCCAAGTTGATTTTATCTAAAAATAGGAATAGTGGCTAAAGCAAAAAGCCACGGTTAGGCTTTTTCACAGAATCCTTGCTAATAGTTTCCCAGACTTTTTCCTTTAATCTCTATTTACATTTTCCTTCATCTCGGCCTAAAAACATCCACCGTGTTTTCAGTAATAAATTCAGCCTTAAAATGTTCAATAAAATGGACTTTATTAAAAGTAACCCCCAAATATAATTACTCCATATTAGTTTAATGGCTGTATAGTGACATGGGAAATGTCCACCGTATAATTTTTTTTTTTTTTTTTTTTTTTTTGCGGTACTGGGGATTGAACTCAGGGGGATTCTACCTCCGAGCTACACCCCCAGCCCTATTTTTTATTCTTTATTTTGAAACTGAGTCTCACTAAGTTTCGGAGTGCCTCACTAGGTAGCTGAGGCTGGCCGCGAACCCGGATCCTCTGGTCTCAGCCTCCCGAATGCTGGGATTACAAGCGTGTGCCACCACGCCCGGCTCACCGTATAATTTTATTTTATTTTATTTTATTTTATTTATTTATTTTTTTGCGGTACTGGGGATTGAACTCAGGGGCATTCTACCTCCGAGCTA
>PVLC010001824.1:64403-98098 GCA_004027655.1 Graphiurus murinus | reverse complement strand
GGCTCACCGTATAATTTTAAATGAAAAAAAAAAACGATGGGTTGGTTGATGGGAACTAAATTATAGACTGGAGTAAGAAGCTCTGGTATGCTATTGCAGTGAGATGACTAGCAAGAACTATGATGTATTATATATACACACATACACACACACACACACATATACGTGTATGTATGTATATTATGTATATATTTTGGTACTATAGATTGAACCCAGGAGTGTTGTATCTCTGAGATATACCCCCAGCCCCATTTTTTATTTTGAAACCAAGGTTTCACTGAGTTGATGAGGCTGGCCTCCAACCTGTGATCCTCCTGCCTCCACCTCCCAGGTATTTATATTGGAGGCATGCACCACCACAGCTGGCTTGTACTGTTTATGTCAAAAAATGAAAGTATTTTTAGTATTTTTACCAAAAAGTAGTTCATACTTGGAGATATGCTTATTCTGATTTAAACATTATACCTTGTACATATGTATGAGACATGGTAGCCCAATAAATACATAGTTTTCTTGTCTGTTAAAATTTGATGCTAGGGGTGTAGCATGGTGGTACAGTGTTAGCATTGGAAGACCCTGGATTCCACCTCCAGCACTGCCAAAGAATTTTTAACTGAAAAATTTAAGAATACACATCACATGATCTCAATGGGAAGTAGACACATACAAAAATGTATGAACACCAAAGACTAAAAGGATTTATGGTAAAATGAAAATGCTACACACAAAGAAGTATACACTCATACACACACAAATGAAGGATTATATAGGCTAAAACAAAAATGCTTTATCTCGTGCAATTACGGTTGGACTGCTTTTATACTTTAAAGGTGTTCTGTATCTCTAAAGTTCTTACAAATGAGTTTTCTTCTGTAATCAGTCTAACCACCCAACTTTCTCTGCCAGGCTTCCTCCAAACAGCTGGGTTAGCAGAAAACCATTTGGTCTTAGCCTGTCCTTCTGCCTCTGCTATATTGCCAGCCCTAGGGTTGTTTACACAAAGGCCAACCTGGAGAGAGAGAGAGAGAGAGGCAGACAGAAAGCATCCAGTGCAAGACAAGGTTACTAAGACACAAGAAATTTCTCCACATCTCCTAGAGACCAGGGGCCCCAGGAAATTCACGTACTGCCCTTTGGCCTCGGTCCTCCCTTCTGGGACTTCCTCCCAGTCAACTGTATAAGCCTGGCCAATACACTCTGTATGTAAGCAGCCTGAGAATTAGGCTCAAGTTCAACCATTGATGCTGGCAGAAAGGCAAGCTGAATCTACATTCTACTCTCCTAGCTAAACTTACAGGCTTTCAATTTTGTAAGTTAAGGCTTTATGCCCGAACTGCTGACAGAGCACTACAACAATATTCCAGGCATTTACACACATTGGCGTATTTCATCTCAGAGCAATAGTCTTGCCGATGAAACAATTGGCTTTAGGGAAATTAAGAGCCCCACTGCCTATCCCCTTTCCCAGGGGCGGGATCTGGATTCGCAGCCTCTCAAGTCCACGTCCTCTCAGCTGGACTGTCCAGCCACTCCACCTCAGGCTACTGTTGGATTTCATGGTAACATTCTTCCAATTCTTTTCTCATAACAAGAAATACTAGGAGAAGCAAGGCGTGGTGGCACACGCTTATAATCCCAGTACTAGGGAGGCTGAGACGGGAGGATCCAGGTTCACAGCCAGCCTCAGCTACTTAGTGAGGCCCTCCGCAACTTAGTGAGACTCATTTCCAAATAAAGAATTAAAAATAGGACTGGGGGGTGTAGCTTAGAGGTAGAATGCCCCTGGGTTCAATCCCCAGAAAAAAAAAAAAATAGGAGTATGGGTGCGGATGGTTCACTAGCTAAAGCCTTCACAGAGACCTGCCGAGGGCAAAGAACATTGCAGCCTTGGTGTGGAAGCTCTTAAGGGAGGCCAGGCCATGGCCACCACCAGGGAACTTACAGCCTGTGTCCCCAATGGCCAGAAATGACCATGACACGGCGATTTCAAGGGGCACATAGGGAAGAAAGGAGGAAGGGGCCCGGATAGGCATTTCCTACTTGTTTGGGTTCGGGGGAGCACTGTGAGCCCTCTTAATCCAGCCGAGGAGCCCCCTTGCACAGCCCTCCTCCCATTCCTGCATGATTCTCAGCCTCAAGGCCATAGGACAATGAAATACACCAGGATCCACGGACAGAACTACTTAGATTCTACCCACAGAACCATCGTGGTGCTCAGAATTTTAAGAGGACCCGTTAAAAAAAAATCCCAACAGAAGTGTCCAGGGCACCCACAAAATAAAAAGCTTGTCTCCAAAGCACAGCAAAGGCTCCCAAGGCCCAGAGCGAGGTGGCCCTCCCGAGGTTCCTTCACGTCGGTGACATTTTAACCTCCCTTTCACTTGGCTTTTCATCATTCCCTGGGAATCCTCACGTGAGTGGCTTCAGAAAATCCCCAGCATGTTAAAAGTTGCCTAATCCCTTTTAGCGTAAGGATCATTATTTTCAGAGGAAATTTCAGCACCAGCCTGCGCTCAGTGCAGTATGCTCTGAAGTTATTATCCCAGCTGGAATTTGAATTCTTAGGCATTTCTGGTGCTCTGGGAAAGCTCACCAGACGGTCCAAGAACCACGCTTCTCCCTCACACACACACACACACACACTGGGAATGGAGGGCGCGGTCACCTCTTCAGCAGGGAGCATGTTGGTTGACCGGGAGCGCTTCTGCTTGTACTGTCTCACGGGTCCCACCTGAGGATACCTCCCCAAATCTGCCCCAGCTGAGCTGCGTGTGGGCAAGCGGCTCTGAAGCAAGAGGATTGGTCCTCCATGATCAAGCAACAGTAGCAATCAAATAGCAGGGTGAATTCAATGAAACAGGGACAGTCAAAGGATACACCCATGTGCACAACCTCAAGGAACCCTGGCATAGCCTCAAACTCCAGCATTCAAAGCTCACAGTCAATTCTGAAGTTTGTCTAGAAACAGATTGTTTTCCTGCAAGAACCAACTATCCAATCTGAATATAGGGTGGTATTTAACATCACCCCAAATTGCAATGACTCCATCTCCTTTTGCCAAAAGCATGAAGAGAACAGCTAAACCAGGCTACAGAAAAGGACTTAGGTTTGTCCAGTTACAATGTGATGTAGTGAAAGCTTTCCAGTTTGGGGAATGTCCCTTTGGACAACAGAACACATCAAGGCATAAGAGCTGCAGACACTGAGTTCCTGCAAGGGTCCAAAAACGTGTACGTCCTACCTGTGCTTTGAACAAAACCTGGCATTTCTGAAAATACTTTTTCAAGTCAGGTTTTTGCCCAAAGTGCTTGTCCTGTGCTGGTTTTTTTTTCCTTTAGACTAAGTTCCAATTGTGTTTCTCTGTAATCAATTAGGCAGGCAGTCATTCAGAATTGGATCCAGATTTCTCTGCACTGCTAATTTTCTTCAGAGAATCAAAGAATTTGTTAGCTGTGGTTCAGCGTATCTTAGCAAGGTTCTTTTCTGAAATGGAGAGTGATTAACAAAGGATTGAACTAATCTTTTGCAGCTCTATAGTATTTTTTTCTAGGCAAGAACTTCAGAGAAAAGCAAGTACTCAATTCACAAATGAAGAGCTAGTGATGACGTGTCTTCAGACACAAAGGCAGGGCCATCTCCCAGTGTGCGTAAGTTTCAGCTCCAGGGTAAGCCAAGGGAAAATCCAGTGCTGTAATTTACATTAGATGCTTTTCCCTTAAATCTCAATCCTTGAATTTGAGAATCAGATTCAGCCATCTCCCATCACTGATGTGTTTGGACAACTCTGGCAACACCCATTAAAGGATTCAACTGGGATCTGCAAATTAGCAGCAGCCACCACGGGTGCCGTACTGCCACTTTGGAAGGTGTGTTAGCTCCGTGACTGTAACAAGATACCCGAGATGATCAACAAAAAAGGTTTCTGCTGTGTCCGTAGTAGTCGCCACCCCCACCTCTGCAGGGGTGATTTGCAGAGTCTCAGGGCCCCCTGCAAGTCTATTTCCCAACATCGACTATGTGTATATAAAAATCCCAGTATCAATCTCAGTCCTCTGAGAAGGGAGGAGATGGGGAGATACTAAATGCTATGTGCATGTACGTCAATATCAACACGATTTACATTATGATGTGAGATAATGCACCAAAAGAAGCACATTAAAAAAAGTTTATCTTGGCTCATGGTCTCAGAAGATTCAGTCGTTTCTTGGCCTGTTGCTTTTGGGCCTGTGAAGCAGATCATAGCAGAAGTGCTTGGTGGAGCCAGATGCTTGCGTCTCACGACAGTTGGGAAGAGTTCAGTGGGCCAGGATCCCAACATCCTCCTGAAGGGCACACTCCACCGGCCTCAGGCCTCCCACTACTAGGCCCCACCTGAGAGGTTCCACCACCTGAGCCCCACAAACTAGGGACTAAGCCGTCAACATGTGGTCTTTTAGGAGAAATTCAAGAACCATGCGATAGAGCTGGGATCTAGCCCAGGCCAGCAGGATAATGGTGTACACCATCCTTAGACTCCAACGTCTTTCATTTCCGGTATCAGTAAAAATGACAGATGTCTTAACATATGTGAAATCCATAGCCTGGAATAAAATGCCGTGGTTCCGCAAGAAACTTGGTTCTGTAGTGCACCACGCTTTGTAACAACACAGTCAAGAGGAAGGAGGAGAAGCAGCCACTGCTGCAGGAAGGCAGAGTCCCACTCTGACTAGGAACCAAGGGAGGAAGACCCTGTCCCCACCATGGAGAGGGTGTCCAGTTCTAGCTGTTTGATGTCTGCCTCGAATTAAAGGTGCTTTTATAGAAAGCTCTGGAAACGTCTGTCCCAACAACTTCACTTCTCACAGCACCTCTTCTGTAAGTTCTGAAACAGCAATCCTGTAGGTCTGTGGCAGGAGCCTGGGCAAAACCTCCCCACTGCTCTCCAGGAGTGACATTGCTGCTGTCCTCCAAACTGCAGGACTGGCACACATCCTGGATCCGTGGGGACTCGTGAGAACCTTCCAATGGCTCCCAACAGTTGATGGTCCCTCCCTCAAGGGGGCGGGGGGAGGGGGAAGACAGCACAACTCATGCCCAAGTAAGTGTAAACTTACTTCGTTTTTTAATCCTCCTGCTTAATACCAATATATTTGAGGGGTCATCACACCTAAATAAATCACATGGTTAAAGGCTTCTGTTGGGAGCTTTTCACATATCCTGTCAGTTTCGTTCTCCCAACCATGTGAGATTAACAGCATTATTTCCATTTATGAGGCATCACACTGCTCTTTTTACTGGGCAACTTATGTAGTTCAAAATTGAGAAACTAATATTTGATGTTGATCTCCATGAGAAAATAAATCATTGAAAATGGATTGTGATCACTTTTTAAGCAAGACTTGCAAGCAAAACTCAGCTTAAGAGAAACAAAAATATTCTAGAAACTAGGTTTTATACATTGCTAAGTTATCACATTAATAAGAGGAAAAATATAATTTTAAAACTAGCCTGGGAAAAAATGTTAGTATTACAATTGTTGACAGGAAGTGTTAAACATTTTATCCTGTTTGATGGCAGAGCACTGACTGGATAAACAAAGAGGAGAACACTCCCAAATATCCAGGATTTTTGCTGTATCTTCAGAGCACAAATCATTCTCTCTAGAAGTCTGGTCTAAAGTCATGTGGCAGAAGTGAAAGAGGGGGAACGTTTCACCATGGAACCAAAGCTTACTGAGCATGCCTTTTGTTTGGCTGTGTGCGGATGAACCAGAGAGGGTGCAATGGCCCAGGGTAGAACCAGAGAGCGAGCCGGGAGTGGTGGTGCACGCTTGTAATCCCAGCATTAGGGAGGCTGAGACCGGAGGATCCGGGTTCGCGGCCAGCCTCAGCTACCTAGTGAGGCACTCCGCAATTTAGTGAGACCCGGTTTCGAAATAAAGAATAAAAAATAGGACTGGGGGTGTAGCTCGGAGGTAGAACGCCCCTGAGTTCAATCCCTAGTACCGCAAAAAAACAAACAAAAAACAGAGCGACAATGTGGCTGTGCGACTTCAGGAAGTCCCCCCAACTTCTTAGGGCCCTTGCATCGTCATCTAAATAGTAGATGATGTTTAGGGAGCTTGCCCTTGCCCTCGAGGGGCGGGCTTTCTTCTGGTTCCCATTTTAACATAATTGTGATTTGTGACTGTGCCACAGATGTGCCCCGTGCAACATGGGAATCCAGAGAAAACGTCAGAGACCACAGATAAGAGCCAGAGCCCCGGACCTGCTGTGCAAGACTGCTCACCTGCTGGGAACACCACCAGAGGAAAGTCAGGAGATAAAGGCTGACCACTGAGCAGAAAGTAAGCCAAGGAAACAGGAGGCAGGTTTTAAGAATTTGCTAAATACCATTTGATCAAAACTAACCTGAGATGCCATCAAACTCCAACTAGAAGGGCAATCAAGAATATGAATAATAAAGCCAGATGTGGTGGCACACACTTGTAATACCAGGATTTGGGAGGCTGAGACAGGAGGATCCCAAATTTGACAACGGCCTCAGCCAGTAGTTAGACACTCAAACCTAGTGCAATCCTATTTCAAAATAGGGGTGAATTCAGAGGTAGAACGCCTGTGGGGTCAATCCTCAGTACTACACACACACACACAAAAACACATTGGCAAAGATGTAGGAAAAGAATTCAGTGTTGGTAGGACTATAAAGTTATGGATAAAAGACTAGGAATGGAACCACCAACATGATCTAGCTATACCAAATCCGAGATAATTAAAATCAGAATACTATAGTGATACATGCATACTCTTGTTTATAGCAGTATAATTCACAATAGCCAAATTATAGAACCACCAACAGATAAATGGATAAAGAAAAACGTATAAATAATTTTATTCCACAATAAAAGAAAACTGACAGTTGCAGGAAAATGAATGGAACTAGAGAATGCAATGCTAAGTGATATCAGCTAGACTCAGGTCAAGGGTCAGATGTTTTCCCTCACATGGAGAATCTAAGATGAAAATAGGAAACAGACTTCAAATTAGGAAAGCCAGTAGAATTGGATGAGTAGAGAAAAATGGAGAGGGGAAAAAATGAGAGAAAGGAAGAGATCAAATAAAGTTATGTCCATACATGAAGGAAGGGGGAACAGGGTGGGATACGGAGGCCAGTTCAGTGCTGTGCATGGTATGTTTGCATCACTTTGAACCTTACTATGATGCATAATTACAATGGAGCAATAAAAGTATTAAAAATAATTTGAACATAGCTTTCAACATGTTTAATAAGGGGCCAGGTAGTACAACCCCGGTTTCATGGGCCACATGGTCTCTGTTGCAATAGCTTCAGGCTGCCACTGCTGTGGTAAAGCAGCCCTGGACGTATGCCTCGCATAGCATGGAAAGGGATGCATGCAACTGTTCCAGTAAACAAAAAACACTCAGATTCAGCCCAGAAGTGGATTTTGCCAACTCCTGAGAAAAGGGATGATTCCCAAGTCAAAACTTCTTACCGAGGGTTGGTGGGGCTGCGGAGCCCACCAACAGAAACTTGTCACACTATCCACAGGCTCCCGAGGACCATGACGCCTCAGAACTAGAACGCCATCTGAGCACCAGAAGTAAACACAACACCCACTTAGAAAGCCAAGACAGTATCATGCTCACTTCTTATGAAGCCAAATAGCAAGCCTGGGATGTTTTCATGAACCTGCAAATAACCTGGTATCGTAAACATAACTTCTACTTTTAAGCTTTTCAAGAAGCCTAATGACTCTCCCCCAAGGTGGAGGACTTGCTTGCACACTAATTTCACAATTGGATTCTCAACAAGAAGTTTCAATTTGTGTCAGAGAAGAGTGTTCATTTAAAGAGGATGGGATAGGATTTGAGATCATAGTAATTGAAACTTCCTATACTTAAGTAGTTGGTACTCTATAAAAAGTAAAGAGTTAGAAACTCTAGAAAGCATTTGTGGCTGTGCCTCATTTCACTGTACTTCAAGTACTTAAGTACTTCAAGTTATATTAAATTTTAGGAGAACTGGCCTACAATTATTTTCTTGGGTATTTGGTAATTGCTGGTTGGCAATATATTTCAAGTGGGAGGAGATGAATTTACCATCCAGAGGGCCTCTGCTTTAAATTGGTCTTCAAGAATTTAAAATTACTGCCGAGGATATGAATTTTGGGTCATTACTTTTTGTTCTTCATGGTCAGGAAGAACATCTGGGTCTCATTTGCATGTGCATCTAGCGGGCAATTATTTGGCTAATTAATATATTTTAAGAGCTCAGCATTTTTAGTGATGGAGTTGTAAACACAAGGCCTATTGTTTTGTCTGAAGAATATATATGCCAGATGCTAATTTTGCAGGCTTTCTCCACTATAAGAAACTATTAGTTTATACTGACATTGCCATATCACTTTGGTTATAGACAGGGCCAAAACATGTGTCTCAGGGTCCCTCAGCACTCAAAGACCACCCTTTTTCTGCCATTGGATAAGCTCAGAGATCCCAGCATGCAGAAGAGAGATTACAACTAGGAAGACAAATACGGGGTCACCCTCAGAAGTGGTGTGGTGGCTTCATAGATTGGCCCATTGGCAACGAGAATGGGCAGGCTAGGGCTCCCGCAAAGTCTCCATTCCTCGTCTTTCACAGCCTTGAGTCTACTTCCTTAGTCCTATCATCTCTACAAGTTCTTTGTTTAAAAAAAAAATAGTTATCCCCGGAAAGCCACCAATCGTGTGCATTTGCTGCAATGTGAATCAGTACCGACTCATCAAGCAACGTGGCAAAGTGGCAGGGAGGCTGTCAACGCTTGCAGGCATGCCTTGGACGGGTAGGTGCTTCTAGTGTGGGATGCTGCACAGTCAGGGAACGGCAAGAGGGTAGCTTGACTAAACCCTGGAAGAGAGAAAGGAGAACAGAGACCCTAGAGGCAAATCTAGACCAATTTGCACATCATGAAATGCGGGTATCAGAGCTCAGAGGTCCCTCCCACTTTGAAGTCTGAGTGTCAAGGAGTCCCTTTGTTCCCTAGCTCCTCCCTGCCACACACTTTCCTCTCATTAGCAGTGTCCTTAACGCCGGGTCATGGGCAATGCATGAGCTTTGCCATCCAGGCTATTCCTCCAGATGTCCACTTCAGTGGTTTCTCCAGGGCTCAAGACCTCTGTGCAAAATTATGTAAGCTTTGCCCTGCCGCTGGATACCCAGCTGAGGGAATTAAGTTCAGCTTGCACATCCCAAGATCAGCCAAGAGGAGGGAGATGCCTCTTCCCAATTCAAACAAAAGCATCTTACGCACTAGCTGCAGCCCTGTCTGGAAACAGCCTTTCACAAACATGAAAAGCATACAACTACCTAAGTAAGTAAACAGTCAACCCAGACTCGAGTGAAAAAATGCAAATGCTCATTAGAGACCTTGATTTCTTACAGAGCCCAAGTCTTCCTGTTCTATGCTGAGGATTAGTCTGGTTCACCAAGGAAAACCCAAGTCTCCTTAATACTTCTCAGGGGACTGTATTTCAATTCTTGGACACTAACTTTAATTGCTCTTAAAATATTCTCCTCGTGCTATTCTGGGCATGTTTGTGCAGAAAGCAAAGGCTTTTTGAGGCCTAGTATCTGGTATACACGAGCTATTTGAGCCACATTAGATAAACGCTGCCACGTTCTCAGCTTGGATATTTCTGTGTCTTTTACTGTTTCCTGGAGAGAGAACACTAGTCATGTCAAAGCTTTACCTCCATTTTCTGTTTCTAATAAATGAAAACACAACTTGTTTTTCAGAGATATGAAGTAATCCAGAAGTACTACTTAAGTGTTTGGAAAACTGGGTTTAAGGAAGTAATTAGCTGGAACTATTCTCTTGCATTGGAATAACTTTATAAATCATGGCCAAAAGGTCAACCACAGATTTACAAATGCCATTTTTTGGTCCAGATATCCCAGTACCTGGCAGACTTTGCAACAATGGGTAAATGCATCAATAAACACAGCTTTGTGACCTATTTCCTCCCGTGACTAAACAACCATTGGGCTGGTAATTTTTATGTGTACCCCCCAACACTTGACCAAAGCTATTTTCCCTGGAGATGTTCCAACAATATACTGCTAACATACTCCCATTGCGGAATTCATCTGGAAAATTTTGCAACTTAAGAAAACATGTCAGACATCTCTGCAGAGACCAAAAACATACAGTAAATATTTTTGGTCAAGCTCAAAAGGAGTTTGATTTGTGTAACTAAGCTTATTTGTTTGTAATAATTCACTGAAGTTAGGACACGGTTCACATGCATTTGGGTTTGGAGGTTAAGGATCCTGACGGTCAAATGTACACAGCGCCCGACTCAGAAGAGGCTCAATAAATATTTGTTGAACAAATGAAAGTCTCAAGTTTTATACTCGTAGCTGACTGCTCTGCTGCAAGACATTAAATCCGTGGAGCTTTAATTTCTACAACGAAAGGCAGGGATCTACAGAAGCCAATTCTCATTATTCAAGTACGTACGTCCCATGAGGTTACCATAAACACCAAGTTAGTTAACACTGGTCTTGACGTGTTGAATTCACTGATCCATCCATAACCCTGTGCTACGTGTTTCTGCTTCAAGACATTAATGAGTCCACAATGTCTATTAAGTAGCACTGAAGCATCGCCAACAGCACTACAACTCATGGTTCCACAGAGCTGATCTGGCATCTGTACTTCCCCTGTGAGGCACCATCACACAGCTTTGCTGCAGTTAAGAACACAGCACAGCACTTCAGCACTACACTGGGGGCTGTTTAAAACACTGAACTCAAATGTTAAGCTGGGCGCAGTGGCACACACCTAGTAATCCCAATACTTGGAAGGCTGAGACAGGAGGATCACAGGTTTGAGGCCAGCCTCAGAAGCTTAGCAAGACTCAGCAACCTAGGAAGACCCTATTTCAGAAACAGAAAGGCTAGGGGTATAGCTCAGAGATAGAATGTCCCTGGCTTCGATCCCTCTACACACACACACACACACACACACACACAAAATGAAAACCACAACTATGTAGGCTGTAGAGGACACTCATTTATAGTAAGAGCTGAAACAAGACAGATCACCTCTGACCTCAGCTGCAAACACCTGCTGGGATGTGCCTCCTTCACAGCTCTGCTTGCAACCTGGAGGGACCACAAGAGCACTGCAGGTGTTAATTCTGGGGTTACAATTTAAAAATGTGGATCACATCATTCATAAGTGGCAAAGAATGAGTATCAGCTATACAGCGTGAGTCCTGAATATTGACGGCCTCCTCAGCACCAGCCCCTGTAGCTGGAACGTCACCACAATGGGCTTCCTTGTTCATTGTACTAATAACCCATTGGGGTCAAAGTTACACTAACCAGTCAGGTGTGATGGTGCACATCTGTGATCCTAGTGCTTGGGTGGCTGAGATTACAGGAGGATTACAGGTTCAAGGACAGTCTCAGCAACTTAGGGAGACCCTGTTTCAAACTAAAAAGGACTGAGGGTGTAGTTCAGAGGTAGAATGCCCCCTGGGTTCAATCCCCAATACAAGAAAACATTACACTAATAATCACCCATCTACAACCACAAGTGTGAGAATGGCATCAAAACAAAGGAATGTACTAACGGTAGCTAACGTAACAGTTCAACATGACACAAATCCAGTCCCAAAGCCTTGGTAGGAGTCAGCAGGTAGAGGGGAAGAATGCTGGCTGATGGAGAAGTACAAATGCCGCCGGGCAGGTCTGGAGGCAGTAACACAGTTACATCCTAAAGTACTTTAATGGGCCAGGACAGTGGCGCTGGCCTATGATCCCAGAGACTTGGGAGGCTGACGCAGGAGGGGATCACAAGTTCAAGGCTGCCCTGGGAGGCTTAGCAAGATCTTGCCTCAAAATTAAAAACAGGCTGGGAATATAGCTAAGTGGTAGAAAGCCCCCAGGTCCAATCCCCAATACCATAAATAGTGTTGATGGGCTGTGAAATGATCAAAATACATCATATATGCATATTCCAATATGACAATGAAATGTGTGTAATGTACAGTATTAAAAATTGTTAAAGTGTTCTATTGATTCTTAGGCTGTACAAATATGTTCTATCAAAAAAGGTATACAATAGTAGCATAATTCCTGGACAAGCTCCAAGTTCAGTATGCTTAGTTTTAAAAGACAAATGAATAGTTTTAAAGATTTATGGAATATTTCCCATGTGCCAGGCTCAAGGCTTGATAACAGAGGAACAAAGACATTATTATTCTTACTGCTCCAAGAGTAATTATGAGGGCAAGATACATAGGGAAGAGCTAGATCATGCACACACTTTAATAAAAGCATACCAAGAAAAGTAACAGGGAAGAAGAAATTAAGTTCTTTGGAGTGCTGAGGGAAAGATGCAGAGCAGGTAACATCTGGGCCAGTTTCAAAGATGAAGGTGGGGATATGTGGAGTTAATGGGAAGAAGGAACATGGAGTGAATCTGTCTTGCCTTGGCTGGGCCCAATCCCACCGTTTGCCTGCTGTATCCATGTATTAATAGCATCCATTTAATTTTCAGAAGTGTCCGAATTTGGATGACAAGTTTCTCAATGGTGCAGAGTTCTGTGAGGCTGGGAATGGGGCAGAGTGGAGGACAGAAAAGTTGTGGATTGACGTCAGGGAGCAGGCCAAGCTGAGGACAGCTCTGCACGACACAGAGCCGGCTATGTTCAGGTGGGCTGTCTTAGCAAGACAACCTAGCCACCTGGGAGGAGAGAGGATGCTAGTCCAGAGACTGAGAACACAGGATCCTACACTTAGGGCAAAAAATAAGGGCTAATTCATGTGACCCTCACATGGACATAGTTATCGGCTGCTTGAGCATGGAGAAGGCTGCGAGGTAGGGAAGAGATGACTCCTAGGACGGTAGTTTGGAAGACTGGGAACTTGGTGGGGTCACTAAGACGCAGACCCAGCAGGAGAAATGAGGCATGCTTTGGATGCACCATTTGTGGAGCCTGGAGGGCTCTGTCAATACCATAAAGTAGGTCACTTTATAAACAAGAACTATCTGTGCACCAGCATGGTGGGTTCTGGGAGGGTGGCCTCCTTGGATTGCAAACTGCTTGTCAAGTTCTCACATGGTGGAGGGCTAAGCCAGATCATTCTCTAGAGTCCCTTTAGAAGGGCACTAATCCCACCCGTGAGGACAGATCCTTGACCATCTCCCCCCAAGGTCCCACCTCTTTCTGCCATCACCTTGAGGGTTCAGTTTCAACCTATGAACTGGGGGAGGGTGACACACTCAGATCATAGCGAGCAAGGGGCTCCAAACAAACACACAGGAAGGGACCAGAGCTTCAGAGAAGGGAAAGGACAGTCCTCTGCACTTGGCAACTGAGGATCAAGTAAATTGGAACAGAAGAGATCACTGGAGTTTGAGGCACAGAGATGAGATCCGCTGAAGAACCCTGAGCTTCGACACCCACCCACCCAGACTTCCCCCAACATTTAGCCTTAAGCAGAAAGAATGGGTGCACCATGCAAGCATCACATCCATGTAAACCCTTTGGCCCTCCTCTCCCTTGAAGATTAGACTGCCACATTCAAGTGCCTCATCCTACCTAAGAACTACTGAGGGCCAGGCGTGGTGGCACACACTTGTAATCCCAGCATTTGGGAGGCTGAAACCAGAGGATCCGGGTTTGCAGCCAGCCTCAGCTACTTAGTGAGGTCCTCCACAACTTAGTGAGACCCTGTTTCAAAATTAATAGGGAGAAATTGTGTCATAGGAGGAACTCTAAATGAAAAAAACCCTAGATGAGCAAAGGTGACCTATCTGAAGGGGGGAGCACCTTAATGCACAGGATGTACTTTCACAAAATATCAAAGTCAATCACTAAACCGGATATGAGAAAGGGGGAGGGAATGGGGTGGGAATCAGGGAAGGGTTAAATGAGACCTGTATGCATATATGTCTCTACCAGTTTGTACCTAACAATGTATAAATACAATATACCAATAAAAATAAATATTAAAAAAAGGGCTAGGGGTATAGCTTGGAGGTAGAATCCCCCTGGGTTCAATTACCAATACTGCAAAAAAAAAGAACTACTGACCCTTTGGATAATCTGAAAACACCAGTGGAGAGGCGCTCTGGGAAGGGGTGGGAGGGTGCAAAACCAAGTTCAAGACTGATGAAAGGCAAGTGGAGTCGAGTCAGCCTTGTAAAACACTTCCCAAGAGGAAGCTACAGGCAAGTTTTCCCTCACATGAGTCCAGTAGCAAGAGGCGGCCTTGGCTGCCAAGAAGATCCCCTCTGCACCTTCTATTCCTCCTGCCCTCAGATCATATGAGGGTCGACACACTTGCAGGCTCAGCAGGCCCCCTTCTAGTGCGTGTGTGACTATCTGAAAACCCACACCTGCTCTGCACAACCACCCCCCGCAGCAAAAGCTCACTCTTAAGGACATAAGCAATCTGCTTCCAGCTAATAACTATGCCTTCAAGTGACAATGTTCTTTTATTAGCATTTTAAGCCCAATTTTAATGGTTTTGGTACAGAAAAGGTGTGGGCTTCTGCTTATATCCATTGGAGGCCCCCAGTAACTAACAGTCACTAAAACACCAGGCATCTAGTAATGAAAGAGGAAGGAT
Organism: Graphiurus murinus; assembly: GCA_004027655.1. Taxonomy (NCBI): domain Eukaryota; kingdom Metazoa; phylum Chordata; class Mammalia; order Rodentia; family Gliridae; genus Graphiurus; species Graphiurus murinus. Next base: position 83,471 of record PVLC010001824.1, on the reverse strand, counting down.
TCCGCAGGAACTTTTTATCCACCTCAAGTGATGGAGCAATCTAAGGCGAAGAGTCTTCAAAAGCAGGGAGTCCACCCCATCATTTTAAACACCGATTTATCTAAGCCCACATTTTACAGATCTAACCACAACACCTCAAGCTCAGAGACCTTCGGGCATTACTTGACTGTGCGCAGATGACATGAAGATGTGTTTTTCTTCCAGAGGCAAAGTAAAAGCCAGCCTCCTGTCAGGAAGCATTAAACTCAAGAGCAGCAATGTTTATAGATCTGAGACGACGTGTATATACCCTGGGCCAAGCTCTTCCTGGTTAAGTGTTTCCCAGGAAGTACATTGCTCCCCAGGAGGCTGAGCACAAGTGTCTGCGAGCATCTGTCTGTCTTAAGACTTTTACTATCAGCAGCTCAGGAGCTTGGCTTTCACAGAACACTGTGGGCGTCAAATTCACCTCTATTCAATGTGTCTAGAATACACCCTGTGCTAAACAATGTCATGGATACTCTGGGGGATTACATCAAGGCACAAGGAGAGAATGATCCAGATGATCCTTGGGAGACTGGCCTTTAGAGACAGCAAAAGCACTACTAATTTTAATGGCTACCCAAAGTTCCATTTTTGTAGAAACCAGGAGCAAATGGCATCCTGCATGAGGATACCACCAGGCATGAGAGAACTGTGACAACTCAGGAAGGTGTCCTGCAGGGCTGTGCAAATGGCCTTGTCGTACAGAGTTTGCCATGACCATCAAGCTTCCCACAAAGCTACAAGGCACATTTCTCTGCTTTGTAAGCGATGTATGCTCAGTGCAGAAAAATTGGAAATAGATGCATTCCTTCTGGGGTCCAGGAGGAATTTTGTGGCGGAGCCATTTACAAAGGTGTGCACTAAGAGAAAGTGACCCTAGACACGAGGCACTGGGGGGCTTCTGCCTGCAGGAAGCTGTCGCCGCTGGACAGATGTCTGAGCAGAGCCAGCATGGGGTCAGGAGGGGCAAGAGGATCCTAAGGGGAAATAAGCACAGCTGGGGAATTATCAGCCCCCTTTACGATTACAGCTCGTCTCAGGCCCATATGTGTGCCTGGTGATGGGATGGCGAATGTCAGACAGCTCCGACACCTTCACAGGAACACTCCTTGGAAGTCGGTCCACCCGCTTGTCTAAGTTCTACACACTACCCAAGCATGCCATCACCCCATGTCAATCTTCCCAAATGATTTTCAATCCTGTTACTCCACTATACAGAGTATTTAATTCATTTTATATTGGGGATTGAACCCAGGGGCATTCTACCTCAACCTATACCTCCAGCCCTTTTTATTGTGAGACACGGTCTTACCAGCAGGGCATGGTGGTACACACTTGTAATCCCAGTGCTTGGGAGGCCGAGACAAGTTCAAGGTCAGCCTTGGCAAATTAGTGAGACCCTGTTTCCAAAATAAATTTTAAAAAATGTAGGGCTGCAGATGCAGCTTAAAGGTAGTATGCCCCTGGGTTCAATCCAAGAAAGAAGCAAGGGAAGGAAAAAAGGAGGGAAAGAAACTGAGCCTCAACGAGTTGCTAAAGCTGGCTTTGAATGTGCAATCCTGTCTCAGCCTTCCAGGTACTGGTATTACAGCTATATGCTACTGCACCCAAAATATTTTTTTAAATACATCAAAATAAAACTCAAGACTGACACTCAAAGCTATGTTAACATTGGTCTCAAGCAGAGCCCCGCAGGAGCAGCTGAGTGACACACTTTAATGGATTATACTGGGGAGATGTCTCCTTTAAATACTGTTGAGTTTGGGGGTGGGGGCAGGCAGTAGCTGACAGGTCCTGAACACTACGCTGAGCAGTTTAAGTACCCAGTAATGAGGGACTGGTGGGAGGGCAGGGGAGAGAAGGAATGCATGTTTCCTTAATGGCATTTCCAATGACCAGCAGCTGTGGAAAGGATAGAAGGAACCGGAAGAGATAAGGCAGGGAGGGTGGTCACTTTTGACAGCTGTGTCGGGGAGGGATGAGGTGACAAGCCAGGACCTGAGTGGCAAAGAAAGGGAGCAAACAGGCTTCAAGGACATACTGCTCGTTAGCTCGGATGGAAGAACACAGGCAGGTAGGAAAAGGGGGCGGGCATGCGGCCAAGAGGACAGGTTCAAAGAGCCAGGAAAACGCCGACCCTGTTGGCCATCATGAGAAGGTTGGCAGGGGGTTTTGAGAGGAGAGATGAACTTGCCAAGATATAGACAAAACCTGCACAACATTTGAAAGAACTCAAGAAGTGGGGACATCAGCCATGGATATAGACTGTCTTCATGCACAAGGAATTCTAAGTGGATTGATGTAGGGACAATCTGACTAGAACTTGGGGATCAGAGGTGCTCAACTCACAGATATGGAAGTAAAAGAGAAAGCCCAGACGTGCCGGTACACGCCTGTAATCCCAGTATTTGGGAGGCTGAGACAGAAAAATCACGAGTTCATGACCAGCCTCAGCAACTTACTCTCAAAGCAACCTAGAGAGACCCTGTTTCCAAGCCAAAATAAAAAGGCTGTGAATGTAGTTTGGAGGTAGAATAAGAGGAGAGAGAATAAAAGATGGGAAAGTGCTTTGAGTGGTTGTTTGGAAAATAGCCTGAGACAGGAAGAGGAAAAACGTATTACATAAAGGACAATAGATCACAGAGGTGGAGTCTACAGACCATCAGGGACGACACCCATTGTAGTTTATCTGCAATCACAGTTGCCAACAAGCCCTCTTGTGCTGGTGGCACAGGCCACCTCCCTCAGATCTGGACTGGCCTTGTCACTTGCTTCGAGCAACAGTGTGCAAAGGAAGTGACCTATACTGTTCTGATCATTACAATTTGGATCTGAAATCCTCCCCCAAGGGCCTATGTGTTAAAGGTTTGGCCCCAGCTGTTGGCGCCATTGGCAGGTGGCAGCAGCTGCAGGAGGTAGAGCGTAGCTGGAGGAATCAAGTCCCCAGGGCTGTGCCCAGGAAGGGTAGACCCGTCCCCATCCCCTTCCCCCTCTTCCTCTTTCTCGGCCACTGCTAAAATGAGCAGCTTTGCTCTACACAGTTCTACCATGACATTCAGCCTCACCACTGACCCAGAAATAATGAAGCCAGCTCACAGACTAAAGCCTCCAAAACCATAAGCTGAAATAAGTCTTTCCTCCTCTAAGTTGGTTTCCTCAGGCACTCTGTTACAGCAATGAAAAGCTAGCACATTGATCTTCAGTAACTTTATGGCTTCAAAGTTTCTACTTCTGGCTGCTTCCGGCTTGGGCTCTTGGATTGCCTTTATCACTATGAAAAGAAACCCAGCCTGGACTACTGAATGAGGCTCCGCCGAAGGAGAGAGGTCCGCCGAAGGAGAGCAGAGACACTCCAGGTGGTAGCCAGCACCAAGGCACAGGACACATGCATGAGCCTGTCTTGGTTCCTTCTGTTCTGGCCGAGCCGCCCACCAGCCAACACCACATGGAGCGGAGCCATGCGAGCCTCACCGAGCCCTGCCCAGGCTGCAACCCCAACTGCAAGCAAGAGGATAATTGCTTCAAGCCAGGAAGCAATAGGGTAACTTCTGCTGTAATTGACGGACATGAGAACAAAACTACTGAGAGCAGGTAAAGAATAAACTGTCAAATTCAGCTGGAAACAACTTCACCATGGCTCCTCTACTTGGAAGCCATGGAACTTTGAGCAAACTGCTTGACATCTCAGTCTTAATCATCTCATCTGTAAAGTGAAAATTTAAAAAGTTTAATATTTGAAGCCAGGCGTGGTGGCACACACCTGTAATCCCAATACTTGGAAGGCTGAGATAGGATCACAGGTTTGAGGCCAGCCTCAGCAACCTAGCAAGACCCCATTTAAAAAAAAATAGGGTTGAGGGTGTAGCTTGGAAGTACTGAGTTCAGTCCCCAGTGCGACATACAAAAGTAGTTTAGTATTTGAAAAGGTTTATTAAGTAATATGAAGCTGGGTGTGGTGGCTCACACTTGTAATCCCAGTATTTGAGAGGCTGAGACAGGAGGATCTGGGCTCACGGCGAGCCTCAGCTACTTAGTAGTGAGGCCCTCCACAATTTAGTGAAACCATTTCAAAATAAATTTAAAAAATAGGACTGGGGGTGTAGCTCAGAGGTAGAATGCCCCTGGAGATTCAATCCCCAGGACTAAAAAAAAAAAAAAAAAAAAAAAGTAATATGACATTTAACTGGGCCTGGCCCATAGTAAGTGTTCAATACATACTGCTGATAACTAAAAAAGGTCAGTAACATTTTTTAACATAACCGCATATAATTTTTTACATGCATACTTGGCACTTTCCAGGAAAATAAAGCACAATCTCTTCCATTACACAATATTTGCATTTCTACAAGATCTTGTGTAATCAACAACTGCTGTTAATAAAAATAACTGTTCTCCATAGGGGAAGGTGGTTTAAGATGTATAAAATTGCAGATAAAGTTATTTTCTGCAGAAATTTAATAATAGCTAAAAGCTATAAAACCTAAACATCCCTAGGCAAATCTAGCATTTAATCATATCCAGGTTTTACTCGAAAGGGCTTTCGTTTTCTGTCTCCACCAAGACCGTCCTTTGCACTTTTCTACACACTTTCTTATCTTTATCACCCATGGCTTTTCATAAAGCACAAAATAGAAACAGGATGGTTAATAAAACCCCCAGAGTTAAAATAAGTTGTAGCTTGGATCGTCAGAAAATATGTCGAGGGAAAGAACCAAAAGCTCATTACAGTTGACTATCTAAACCAGGAATCGCCATAAACCTTTCTTCCTGTGAGTTCTCCTAGTGCAGGGTGATGAAAGTTTCCTTGTCAACAGCAAGAGCCAAGGTGCAGCGTTCCCCAATCTCCCTCATCCCATCGGTGGCACAACCGATTCTGCAAGAGATTTCCGTGTTGGATCCGAATGTTAGCATAGTGCTAAGTAAATTCTGCTACAGAGGATATACAGAATTGACAAAGAATTATGCTCAGTGACGGAGACTTCATATACCAAAAACCAAGCAGTAACTACAAACCCGTAGCAACTTCCTTTGTCCTGCACATGCACAGAGGACTACTGAATAGTCTTCAAGGTTTCTGTAACTCAGTTTTGCTTCAAAAGCAGCTTTATTCTAAGTGGACAGCTCCTACGTGGAGATTTTTGTAAAGCCAGAGAAAACTCTTAAACTCCATTCTCTGTATTTTTATTTTTTTAATTGGTGCATTGTAATCATCCATCTTTGTGAGGTACAAGCTGGTAGAGGCATACATGCACACATTTCTCATTTAACCCTTCCCCAATTCCTGCCCCACTCCCTCGCCCTCCCCTCCTTCTCAGGTTCAGTTTAGTAATTGACTTTGATGTGTTTGTGAACGTACACCATGTGCATTAGGGTGTCCCCCCCACCCCATCACCTTCAGTTAAGTCAGCTTCTTTGCTTATCTAAGGTTTCTTTCATCTGGAGTCCCTGTTATGCCTCATTTTCTCCTTAGCTTCAACATATTAGGGAGAGCATATGATTTTTTACTTTTTGTGACTAATCTCACTTAACGTTTTCCAGTTCCATACATTTCCCTGCAAATGACATGTTTTCTTTAGAACCTCTAGTAATTGTGAACACACACACACACACACACACACACACACACACACACTGCTGAATTAAAGCCCCACTCAACATTTAGAAGCTAAACAAAATTGCATGGGGCAGAGAAAGTCAGTCCATCCAGAATTAAGCAACAATCACCAAAAAGAAAAGGAATAAGGAAGGTTCCGGCAGTCTTAAAATACTGTCTGGGAGTTCACCCTTTACCTAGGAGATACACCTCGCCTTGGGATGCGCTTGAAAGAATTATTAGTAAATCCTGAAAGAGAACAAGGTTTCTGAGATGTTCAACAGAAGCAAATAAAGAGAAGCACGGCAGTGGTAAAAAGCAGTGGTGTACCCTCAGGCGTGGTGGCGTGCACTTGTAATTCCAGTACTTGGGAGGCTGAGACAGGTGGATCGTGGTTTGCAACCAGCCTCCGCTACTTAATGAGGCTCTCTGCAACTTAGTGAAACTGTTTCAAGATAAATAAAAAATAGGGTTGGGGTGATAAATAAAAAATAGCTCAGAGGTAGAATGGCCCTGGGTTCAATCCCTAGTACCATGCAAAAAAAAAAACAACAAAAAAACAAACCAAACTCATGGTTAGAATAAAAGCTGAAGCCAGGCATGGTGGTGCACACTTGTAATCCCAGCATTTGGGAGGCTGAGATAGGAGGATCCGGTTTCCAGGCCAGCCTCAGCTACTTAGTGAGGCACTCCACGACTTAGTGAGACCCTGTTTCAAAATAAATAAAAATAGGGCTGGGGGTATAGCTTAGAGGTAGAGTACCACTGAGTTCAATCCCCAGTACCGCCATTAAAAAAAAAATAAAAGCTGAAAGCTAAGCAGGGCACCTGGCCTGCTCCTGTGCATGTCGGTGAACTCCTAAAGCCGACAGTGGCGGCAGCAGCAGCCATCACTGCAGCATCCTGCACCAAGCCCCATGCATCAGCCTTAACCAGACCACAGGTTCGGCAGGACAGCCGCAGTCGGAAGCATGGCTCCTGTGAAGCTTCCCAGCTCTATCATGCGATGGGCTGCAGCTCGTTGTAGATGGTTCTTTTTACAACCACCCTGGGGGAAAAGTTTCCCTTTGGTCTCAAAGAACAGTTGTAGCTCTCGCATGACTCTGCCGTCACCACATGGACTTCTGTGACATCTTTTCTCAGCTCCCTGCTAGAAAGCTCAGAGCCAAACGGCCCACCCAGAGCAAGCCCCTGGCTCTTCATGGAGTACAGCCTTAACTTCAGTCCTGCCTGGCTCAACTCTTATTTCTCCTGGCTTTCCTCCTTAATGGATGCCTATCTTCTTAAATTTTATGTATTAACCATTTCACGTTTCTGGAATAAACCCAAGTGTAAATTTTAAATCCATGAGAAAGCTGGGCATGGTGGTGCATGCCTGTAATCCCAGTCAGTACTTAGGAGACCGAGACAGGAAGGATCCAGGTTTGAGGACAGCCTCAGCAAATAGTGAATCAACCTAGTGAGATCCTGTTACAAAGTAAAAAATAAAATAGGGTTGGGGGTGTAGCTTGGAGATAGAATGCCTCTGGATTGAATCTCCATGTACCACTAACAACAACAAAAAAAATTCATAAGTAAGACGCACAGCTTTGTTTCAGAGGCCAGTCTTAGTTCATAGCTAATGTGGTTATCCATTGCTCTTTCACAAATAGTATCCTGTAAGACCAAGCACTGTGCTGGACACAAAACCAAACTAGATAGACATGGCTCCTGCCCTGATGTCAGGGAAAGATTAAGTTACAAATTATTCCAAGCACCTAAAATAAAAGACCCTAAACAAGGAAGAAAAACCACCACCTCCAAAAATATAGAAGATAGGGGGATGCATTCCTGGCAGGAGTTTAGAAGATAACTCATGAAGAATGTGATACTGTAATTAAATTCTGAAGGATTAAGAGTAGGGATTAGGATTGAAGTCGGAGAAGGCCTTTTATCTGGGCAGAGGGAACAGAAGTTTGTAATTTGAAGAAGTGAAGACTGAGCTGCACTGAGGATGGAGACAGCGGAGGCCAAACCACCCACCACCTTAGGCCAAGGGAGGGAGTCTGGGTTTTGTTTGAGGGCAAAGAGAAGCCACAGGCGGCTTTTAAGTCTGGGTCAGATACAGCATCTGTTAAAGTTCAGGGTCCCACCTTCTGCTAACATGGGAATAGATTGCAAAAAGCTATGACAGGAGGAAAAATGGAGATAACCCAAAGATAGCGTGTCTAGGATCAGGGCAGAGGGAGAGCCCAACACTGGATATATTTGGTGCAAGATTGGCTGCAGAGGATATGTGAAATGGAATGATCCCAAATTGCGTCTAGATATGCATCTCGACCAGACATTAGGACAAGCGGTTTGTGTGCAGAGAAGACATTGTCCATTTGGACATATTATCTTTGGAATGTCATGAAGACACAAGCAGAGACCAAGTAGGCAAGGGTGCATGGGTTGCTGCAGCCTAGAGCAACCCTATGCTGCTCCCTTTCCAAGACCCTCTTTCTCAGTACTGGATTCTACACTTCAAAACAAAAGAGCCAAGCAAAAAAGGGTGGGAGATGGAGGATTCAGGAAGCCCCAGAATCCGACACCAGAGATGGACAAATTCCCCAAGATGACAGCAAAGGGAAATCCCAAGCCACAGCTCCGTTAGCAAGAAACCAACTGGGTTGGTGCAAGTCCAAGTCCACAGGGAATCTCTCCAAGGTTGAAAGAGAACCGGGGGTGAGCTTAGTGACAGTGTCTGCCTGCCGTGCATGAGGCTATGGGTTCCACTACCACCACCAAAAAAAGAAGCTTGAAAGATAGAACACGTAGTGAGTTTAAAAATATTGAGATGAACTACTCAGCAGAGATGGATTTGTGTTTATGTATGTTTAAAATTTTTTAAAAAAGCAAAAGCAAAGCGATTTTTTAGAAGGAAAAGCAACAGTCACGTATAAGCAGGGCTTCAATTCAAAGCATTCCAGAGTCATGAGCTAAATCCCGAAAACCAAGTTATCCCAAACTCATGTAGCTACATGGGGAGCATGCAAATGTGGGAAAGTTACATGTGTATGAAGGTTGATGACAGCCAAGGTCTCTTCTCCAGTGGAGAGATGTCAAAAACAAAAGTTGCTGGGTGTGGTGGCACACCCACCACCAGTACTTGGGAGGCTGAGATTGGAGGATTGTATGTTTGAGACCAGCCTCAGCTACTTAGTGAAGCCCTCCACAACTTAGTAAGACCCTGCTTCAAAATAAATAGGGCTGGGGTATAGCTCAGAGGTAGAATTCCCCTGGGTTCAATCAGTATTGGGGGTGAAGGGAAAAAAAAGGCCTGAAAGGATAGAAAGTTTCTTAGAGGTATGAAGGGAAAACAAGAGTTCCAAAAAAGTTGGAAAGCAGTTGCCATGGTAATGATAGGCAAGTCCAGGAGGGATTGAGGGACCTATGTCTTACAGCTGTTGAGTTTTGTTTTTGTGTAAGCTTTAACCTCCAATTTGGATGTTTAGAACTAAAGCTCAAGCACAATGGTGTGTGACTGTCATCCCAGTATTTGGGAGGCTGAGACAGAAGGATCACAGGCTTGAAGCTAGCCTCATCAGGATCTAGCAAGACCCTGTTTTCCACTAACAACAATAACTGCTGGCAAGGATGTGGAGAAGTGGGAACTCTAATACACTGTTGGTGGGATTGCAAACTAGTGCAACCACTTTGGAAAACAGTATGGAGGATCCTCAGCTGTATGGGAATGAACCTACCATATGATCCAGTAATACCTCTTCTGGGTATCTACCCAAAAGAATGGAAACCAAACTATCAGACCGACGCATGTGTATCTATGTTTATAACTGCACAATTCACAATAGCCAAACTATGGAAGCAGCCAAGATGTCCATCGACAGATGAATGGATCACAAAACTATGGGATATGTACACAATGGAATTTTACTCAGCCATAAAGAACAAAATCATGTTATTTGCAGGGAAATGGAAGGAACTGGAAAACATTATGTTAAGTGAGATTAGCCAGTCACAAAGAGTAAAGAAGCATATGTTTCCCCTAATGTACGGATGCTAGGGAGAAGATGGGGTATAAGAGGGTCTCCAGATGAAAAAGGAGAGACCCTAGAAAGCAAAGAAGTTAATTGAAGGGGTTGTATGGGAGTGGGGGGGACACACTAATGTATACCAAGGTTACTCACTAAACTGAACTTGAGAGGGAGGGCGGGCGAGGGAGCGGGGTGGGAATTTGGGGAAGGGGTCAAATGAGAATTGTGAGCACATATATCATTATCAATTTGTACCTAACAAAGATGTATGCTTACAATATATGAATAAAAATAAAAATTAAAAATTAAAAAAAGACCCTGTTTTCAAAATAAGTAAAAAGGGCTCAGGGTGTAGCTTAGACATAGTGTCCTTAGGTTCAATCCCTGCTATCAAAGAAAAAAAAATACTAAAGCTAAAGGCATTAAAACTGCAGCATAAATCATGGATTTGACCAAATATGTATATCAAAGGCTTAGTTGTCAGAATATTAAAAACAAGTTGGGCAGGGTGGCACATGCCTGTAATCTTAGTACTTGGGAGGCTGAGACAGGAGGATTGCAGGTTCAAGACTAGCCTCAGCAACTTAGTGAGGCTCTCAAGCAACCTAACAAGACCCTATACTTCAAAACAAAAAATAGTGCTGGGGTATAGCTCAAAGGTCGAATTGCCCCTGGGTTCAATCCCCAGTAGCCCTCCCCCCCCAAAAAGTAATTATGGAAATCTTTTGCTACAGAATATTTAAAGTTGTTCTTTTATATTAGAGAAGCTAAGTGCCAATGAATCTAATTTTGCTACCACAATTAATGAGATTTGGCTTAAAAGGACTAATAAGTAAAATACAAATAAAAGATATTGGAGCTTTAAAAGCTTCCTTTTCATAAGAACACACCCTGTCCATATGATGGTATTACCTTGCGCTCAAACAGAACTGCCCTGAGGTGAAATAATCTTAAATTGCCCCTCAAAATCTATTATCTTCTAGTGACTGTCAGACCTGTTCTACCTTCAACAGTACAACACAGCGTTCAGAGAAGTGGTACAGTATGTTCATTCTAGACACTTGCTCAGAATTAAGCACAGCTGATTAAAAATGTAAAGCTATGTAGTGATAAAAGCACCATTCATCCATGACTTGAGAGAACTTCTCAAAACTCATTTTATCTGGGGAAAAATTTTTAATGTTCACATTTGGTTGTTCAGGGGAATATAAGTGAAATGACAATTTAGCAACATATGAACTACATTTTTTTAAAGATGCATACTGAAATAGGATAGGTGGTGGTGAGCTGACATGCCTTGGACTTTAGGATACTTTAGCAAAGGATAAAAGGAACCAGTAGAGCTAATGTAGCAAAAACTTGTTACTGAATCTTGAACACATGCAAATTTGTTGCAGTATTCTTTGGCATATTTGAAGTTATCATTGAAAGCTACATTTTTTTTAGTGGAAATATGTAGAGTTTTAACATTAAGAGGTTAATTTGTAAAGTTTGATTGATACAAGAATATTGGGGAAAAAAGCAAAAGTTGTAGCAGAAATTCCTTGTCAACAGATTCCAACTAGTGAAAATGCTTTCCAAAGGTGCACAGGTTCACATGTGGACCAGGAAAGGCTTACTCAGCAGGAAGAAGTTAAACAAAAAGAACCAAGTTGGCCAATAAGTAGCATCCTTGTTGATTTAGTGGGAAACTCAAGCAGGACACCTTTTGGTTAAACAGACTACCTATATATGGAAAAGGCTAAAATAAAAAGCCAGGCATCATGGCCCACATCTGAAATCCCAATACTTGGGAGGCTGAGACAGGAGAATTGCAGATTCGAGGCCAGCCTTAGCAACTTAGTGAGACCCTGTTGAAAACTAGCCTCAGCAATTCAGAGATTCAAAGCAATCTAGCAAGACCATTTCAGGATAGAGCTGGGGTGTAGCTTGGAGGTAGAATACCCCCAAATTCAGTCCCCAGTACCATTAAAAAAATAGGTCTGGGAATGTAGCTCAGACATAGAACATCCTTGGGTTCAATCCCCAATACTAAAAGGGGGCCGGGGGGCAGATCCTGCCAAAAGTGATCTACAGATTCACTGCAATACCCATGAAATTACCAAGGTCATTCCTCAGACATAGAAAAATCAGTCCTTAAATTCATTTGGAATAACAAAAAGCCCAGGATAGCCAAAGTAGTTCTTAGCAACAAGAACCATGCAGGAGGGGTATCGTAATACCTGACTTCAAACTCTACTACAAAAGTCACAGTAAAAACAGCATGGTATTGGCACAAAAACAGACACATAGACCAATGGAGCAGAATAGAAGATTCAGAAACAGACCCACAGACTTACAGTCAACTGATTTTTGACAAAGGAGCCAAAAATATACACTGGAAAAAAATAGCCTCTTTAACAAATGGTGTTGGCAAAACTGGTTAACCATATGCAACAAAATGGAAATAAACCCCACTTTCTCACCCTGCACAAGAGTAACTCAAGGTGGATCAAAGACCTGGAAGTCAGGCCAGAGACCTTGCAGCTACTTAAAGAGGGCATAGGGCCAACGCTTGAACACATAGGCACAAGTAAAAACTTTCTCAACAAAACCCCAAAAGCACAAGCAGCTCAAAGGAAGATCAATACATGGGATTGCATTAAACTGAAGAGCTTCTGTGCAGTAAAGAAACTATCAAGAACCTCAACAGAGACCCCACAGAATAGGAGAAAATTTTTGCCAGCTACTCTTCTTCTGATAGAGGTCTAATATCTAGGATATATAGAGAATAAGAAAATCACAGCTAAGAAAACAAATAACCAATCAAAAAAATGGGCAAAGGATCTAAATAGATACCTCACAAAATACAAATGGCCAATAGATGTGTGAGGAAATGTTCTACATCATTAGCAATCAGAGAGATGCAAATCAAAACTACCTTGAGATTTCACCTAACTCCAATCAGAATGGTAATCATCAAAAACACACACAACAACAAATGCTGGCGAGGGTGTGGAGAAGTGGGAACCCTAGCACATTGTTGGTGGGATTGCAAATTAGCGCAACCACTTTGGAAAACAGTATGGAGGATCCTCAGATGAATGGGAATGAACCATATGATCCAGCAATACCACTACTGGGTATCTACCCAAAAGAATGGAAACCAAACTATCAGATCAACACATGTGTATCTATGTTTATAGCTGCACAATTCACAATAGCCAAACTATGGAAGCAGCCAAGATGTCCATCGACAGATGGATTACAAAACTATGGAATATGTACACAATGGAATTTTACTCAGCCATAAAGAACAAAGACATGTATTTGCAGGGAAATGGATGCAACTGGAAAACATTGTTAAGTGAGATTAGTCACAAAGTGAAAAAGCATGTTCTCCCTAATATGCGGATGCTAGGGAGAAGATGGGGCATAAGAGGGTCTCCAGACAAAAAAGGAGAAACCCTAGATAAGCAAAGTTGACTTAACTGAAGGTGATGGATGGGGGAGGTCACCCTAATGCACCTGATGTACTTTCACAAATACATCAATCAATCACTAAACTGAACTTGAGAAGGAGGGAGGGTGAGGGAGTGGAGTGGGAATTGGGAAGGGGTAAATGAGAAATGTGTGCACATATGCCTTTATCAACTTGTACTTAACAAAGATGTATGATTACAATGCACCAAATAAAAAATAAAAGGGGGGGAGAGGCAGGAATGGGAGACAAGACAGTATCTTGGTAATTCAAGGGAAGCCTCATTCTTCCACAAAAGTTATTTGGCTGGGGAAAGGGAGCTAACTACACAACTTAGCTCTGTGTATTTAATAAAAATTTTCTTATTAAATACACAGAGCTAAGTTGTGTAGTTAACTTTCTACACCATCTCCCTTCACTGTCTCTAAACAGAGCCAAATATGGAGCCTAAAGTGAGGCAAACACTGTAGTGGGTCCCCGCACCCCCCGCCCCGCCAGGGAAAAGTGCACACCAAGTCTTGATGAGGGTCCTTAGAGCCTGCAAGGCCGAGTTCCCTTGTTCCATAAAATGCATTCAAAAGGATTTTCACTTGTTGAAACCTAAGTTTGTAATAAAAATTTTAGTCAAATCTAAGTATCAAGCTCAGTATGTTAGGATAAAGATTTAAAAAATGGACATCTTAGAGATGTTGCCTTTGCCTCAAGTCTTGCCAAATGAAATGTTCTTTTTTAGAACGGGATAGGATGCCCCAAGACAGGATGCTCATGCCCAAGTGAGGGAATGATACTTTACCCTCCCTTCCCCTGTTCTATGGGACAACACAAGCTTGACAAGAAAAAGCAAGCTGAGCTGGGCGTGGTGGCTCATGTTTGTAATCCCAGCATTTGGGAGGCTGAGACTGGAGCATTGGGGTTTGCGGCCAGCTTCAGCTACTTAGTGAGGCCCTCTGCAACTTAGTGAGACCCTGTTTCAAAAAAATAAATAAAAGATAGGGCTGGGGGTATAGCTCGGAGGTAGAATGTCCCCGAATTCAACCCCCAGTACCACAAAAAAAAAAAAAAAAAAAAAAGCTGGAGACAGGGTCCCTCAACTCTGATGCTCACAGGCATCGCCTGCAGAAACCCTGCTGTCAAACACACATACCTAGGAAGTAACAAGACTTTTCCTCTTAAAATAATGGAGGTAAGAAACTATCAAAGGCATTCAAGAGATTCAGTTGACAGCCCAGAAATCACATCCTGCTTTAAAGCTGATTAGAGATAAGTCTGCCAGAGTCTCCCACAGTACCTTCACAGCCAAAGATGTTCCCCTGATGTCCAGGCAAATCCCTCGGGCTGTAAACTAAGCTCGCTTCCGTTTGCTCTGCTCTGTGAAGCAGCAAGTCAGGCAGCAGACTGAAGAGCTTCAAAGTCCCACTGTCCCTCATCTGAGGTTGAGAGAGAGCCAGAGGGTCTGAGAATCCCCCAGTCACAAGTTCTGCAGCGGAGGATAGCTAAAGGGCAGGGCCCGAGAGGCCACTTCTCCCAAGCACCAGACCAAGGTGCTACCTGGCGACACTAGATCTTCCGATTCATTTTGCCAAAATCCATGTATGGTAAAATTTAGTATCCTTGAGGAATCGGTTCCAGGACTCCCTGAGAATATATAAATCCAGATAAGTTCAATTTCCTTGTATAAAATGGTATGATATTTGCATATAACCTGTGTACATCTTGTACACTCTAGATAATCGCTTACCCAAAATACCCAATGCAATGTAAATACAATGCAAATAGTTATATTTAGGGAATAATGACAAAAACTCCATGTTCAGCATGGAGGCATTTCTCCTGAATATTTTGTTTGCACACTGAACCCATGAATACAGACAACTGTACTTGAAATTAGTTTTTGGAGTAGGTAATAGAGGTTGAATCCAGAGTCTACCTTCAAGCTGCAGCCACAGCCCTATTTTTTGTTTTGAAATAGGGTCTCATTAAGTTACTAAGGGACCTCATTAAGTTACTGAGGCTGGCCTCAAACCTATGATCCTGTCTCAGCCTCTCAGGATTACAGGTGTGTACCACCACACCCAGTTGAAATTAGTACCTTTAAAACTTTAACCTACCCAACAGAGGGGGTGCCTTAGTATCTGCCAACTTCCTTATACGAATTTCCCCGATATATCCCTACCATGCTATAACAGGAATAGCATGCTATAAGAAAAAGTATTCTCACCCAGTGTAACAAGTACTCGTTAAGCAAAAAAAAGCAACCACAGAATAAGCCCACTTCTGTCAGTAATGATTGAAAGTACCTGTTAGTATATGCCAATGAAATTAGGAAAATACACTCTGACCCCTCGATAGTTATTGTCCCGGAGGGCTGGGACGACAGAGGAGCCTCAGTGCTAAGTCGTGAAACCCAGAAGATAAAATATCACTGTCAAAGCTTCAGGGCAAGTTTCTAGTGCAGCATTTTCCTCTTGTGTCCTGTGACCTGTATGAACTACAAAGTAGAGACCCAAGGTGGGGTTTTTTTGTATTCATATAATTAAGTAATCCCTTAATCGTCTCGTTTCCAAGCCCAGCAATCTCCATTCTCTGTTGGCAAGGTCACCTGGGATGGTAGAAAGTCATGACCCCCTCTGTGCAATCTCCTCGAGGAATAACGGTGCTTTCCCCTATCACAAAGGTAGTTTGCTCTGGGATTCAAGAGCCTGGTTTTTTTGTTGTGGGTTTTTTTTTTTTTTTTTTTTTTTTTTTTTTTTTTTTGCGGTACTGGGGATGGAACTCAGGGGCATTTTACCTCCGATCTATACCCTCAGCCCTATTTTTTATTCTTTATTTTGAAACCAGTTCTAAGTTGCGGAGTGCCTCACTAAGTAGCTGAGGCTGGCTGTGAACCCAGATCCTCCAGTCTCAGCCTCCCGAATGCTGGGATTACAAGCTTGCGCCACCACACCCGGCAAGAGTCTGGTTTCTAAAAGTCCTAAATGGCATGGAGGAAGCCCTCCCATCTCCAAGACACAGGGTGCTAATGATCATCCCAGGGCTACAGCATCACAAGATAAAGCAACATCACCCCAAGGATGTGCCCATGAGCGCACTCCCAGGTGGCGAGGACGACACAGTAGCAAGTCAAGCTGTGTCTAAGCAAAGGGATAAGTGTGTCCCCAGGACTTATAGGTCATTTCAATGAAATAATGCAAAGAGATGGGACTTGGAGGTGCGGCCTCAAATCAACAGAGCCCATGGAACAGAGCTGCACTTCGGGAGTCCACGCTGGAGCGTCCTGATCAGTGCATGCAAACCCCTGCACTTCACCCCTTCCTGCCCAGAAGTGGCCCCAGGTGTGCCAAGACCTCACACGGCCTCCTGCTCCCAAGGTACCAGAATGACAGCTCAACCTCCAGAGGCCCCGGGCCAGGCACGCCTTCCTGCTGATCTCAGGGAAGTCTCCAGTCATAGCTTACGTGTTCTAAGACCTGAAAGCACACTTCCCAATGGTGGTGCACTCTGGGAAGGATTCACAAAGCTGTGGGGTTGGCAGAGGTGAAGAGCCGATTGTCAGGTGTCCACTGACATCTTCACATCTTCCCTTGGAGTGTCCACTCCTGATGGCCTGTCGTACTGTGTACACTGTTCAACTCTGAAGTCATCAAGGACTCAGGGGTCACTTTGGAGCCACTTCATGTCCTTCCAGCCTCAAGTTCAAAGAAATCCCTTGTTTGGGAACTCCTGGGAACCTCC
Source organism: Graphiurus murinus (assembly GCA_004027655.1). Lineage (NCBI taxonomy): Eukaryota > Metazoa > Chordata > Mammalia > Rodentia > Gliridae > Graphiurus > Graphiurus murinus. The sequence continues at coordinate 66,646 of PVLC010001824.1, read as the reverse complement.
ATGTACGAATGGCAATTGCATTTTCTTTTCTAGTTTATAGTCATTTTAGTTTATCATTTGCTCAGCATACCTGTGATCTGACATTCAGAAAATGTACTGATACACATGTAACTATGCAATATGTATAGACACATACGTGGGGACCAGCTGGTTCAAGGACACATGGTTAACAATGGGCTTGTGCCAGAGCTATCAGGTCAAATCGCAAAGACTGTTTCACAAAGTGAACTTGAGCCCATAAAAAGTCTGTCTGCCCAGCACAGGGAATAAGTTCACTCAGTTATTAGAAAGGAGGATTGCAGAAGGAGTTGCTGCTTACAGATGGGGTGGAGGAGACTCAGCCAGCTCAGAGTTCCTATCAGACCATGTGGAAAAGAAACTTTGATGCTCACAAGGAAAGCCTAACAGTCCAACACTGAAATGCTCTCATTTATAATATGCTGAGCCATGTTTACATCTCCAGAAGGCTCACGCAGTGCAGCAACAAAGCATTTTTTTTCAATGCACCAAAGGTCACTAAGTAGCTCTAAGACACCAAGCTGAGAGCTTGCAAGAAAAGCAGAGTGATGGAATTTATACCAGGGGATTGTGAACTTACCAGCTTAAGAAACTCAGGAGAAGAATGGTCAATGCTTCTTGGTCTACTTTGACCCACTGTGTCATTCCCCTGACTACCCACAGACCCAACCCAGAATGGAGAAGCCAAGAGAAAAAGAGCAGGACCCTACAGCAGGGGATGCAGTCACCAGCATGCTGATGGCTTACCAACACAAGCTTCAGGCATAAACCTCTGTGGAAGGACCCTGGAGCACTTGCTAATCACGTGAAGAGAACCCAAACTTAGGAACTACAGAAATGAGCAATGGAGGCCGCTTACCCCATTTCTGGTAAAAATAAGCAACTCACCCTAATCATGCTTTCTCTCCAAAGAGTTTAACCTTTGCCACATTTTGGAATCAAGCAAGCAGCTTAGGTTCTGGTGTCTACCTTGAGTTCTTGATGGGGCTGGTCTGGGGTGCAGCCTAGAAGGTGGGATTCTCTATAGCTCTGCAGTGATGCCAGCATGCAGCCACAGCCGAGATTCACTGCCAGTGCCTTCCATGTAAGAAAGTAGTTAGCCAAGAGGCCGGGTACCTCGGAGACTAGGATTCGGGACTTAAAACTCAGCACAAGAAACACGCAAGGACCTTCTGCAAATGTGTATTGACTCAGCATGTTGAGGATGGAACTCACATCTGCATTCCTAACAGATGTCTTGCTCCAAGTGTTTAGAATTTAGCCTCCAACATCTCTCACCATCCTGGAGAGGTTCCACAGAAACAAAAGTTACGAATGGTTCGTACCATTTTAGACAATGCTTTTTACTTCAGGAATATTGCTCATGGTAATTCCATGGAAAACTTAGTCATGGCAGAAAGTGATACCCTGGGGATTAAAGTGTGTGGTAATATAACCCCTTTGTTAAATGGCACTAGTGTGAGATAATTTTGAAGGGGCTTGAGAGTACTTTTGGTAACTCACCCGACTTCTGATTCGGCCAATGGAATTGGGCATCCCTGTTTCCAGCAGTCCTTTCACTCTCCTCTCATTTTATAGTTGGCAGAGACGCAAAGTAAAACCAAGTTTTCAGGCCTTTAAAAGACCCAGTGGTTAAGAACACAGGATCTGGAGTCAGATTGCCTGGCTTTGAACCCCAGCCCCACCGTTCACCTGGCACATGATCTTGATGTGTACCCAGGCCACTTCAAGCAAGAATTTATACAAGAACAAGCTGGGACAGTGTTTGACAGAAGGAGCTCCCCGACATGGGGCATCCTGAGGGACTTGAGGAATCTATGTGACTGTATTTTTGTCTGCTCAAAACTTTGCATCTTTTCCTTGATATCTCTTTGGGTATTTGCAACTCCTATCTGTGTCCCCCCCGTCTTCCACCTGTGTTCTATATCAAAACGGGTGCCAGCCAGACATGGTGGCTCACGCTTGTAATCCCAGCATTTGGGAGGCTGAGACCAGAGGATCTGGGTTCGCGGCCAGCCTCAGCTACCTAAGTGAGGCACTCCACAACTTAGTGAGACCCGGTTTCAAAATAAAGAATTAAAAATAGGGCTGGGGGTATAGCTCAAAGGTAGAATGCCCTTAAGTTCAATCCCCAATACCACAAAAAAAAAAAAAAAAAAAAAAAAAAAAAAAAAAAAAAAAAAAAAAAAAAAAAAAAAAACAAAAAAAAAAAAAAAAAATAAAAA
>PVLC010001824.1:5153-64303 GCA_004027655.1 Graphiurus murinus | reverse complement strand
ATTAAACTTTATCAGAAATAATAACCCATTGGTAACACAAAGTTCTAGTTTAGATTCTGCCAGAACACGTAATTCTGGTCTTCCTCCCAGGACTGGGCATGGAAACCAGGGCCTGGAGCATGCTCTAGCACTGAGCTCCACCCCAAACCTAGAAAAGCATTTTCCTTTGGGGACAACTTTGATTCTCAAGGGGATCATGGTTAGCTCGCACACAACCTGCAGGAGGTTAAACATTCTCAAGTTCCCAGAAAGGCAACCTCTGCTCTATCGGACAGTTTTCCAACAAAGACTGAACTATTTCTCTCAGAAAATTCCAACTAAGGACATGTTACCAAGAGCTATCCCAGCTAAGTGGGGTGGTGCACGCATGAAATCCCGAAGACTTGGGAGGCGAAGGCAGAGGCAGGAGGATCATACAAGCTCAAGGCCAACCTCTAACTTAGCAAGACTCTCCCCCCCCCCAAAAAAGGCTGGGGATGTAGCTCAGTGGTAGGGTGGCCATAGGTTCCATCCCCAGGACCAGAGCTAGGGTGGTGGGGGAGCCAACCCAGGTGAACACAGAGGTAACGTTTGGAAGAGAGCCATGGATGGGTTCGCTTTTAGATGGTTTCCCATTTCTGCAGAGATAGTCCAAGGTACATGCAAGAAATAATTTATATCTGTACATCAACCTTTGTGAGTTCAGCCTGACAAGTTTAGGTTCAGATACATTTATAACAGATCTATGATGCATTAGAAGACATGAGGAACGTATAAGCTGTGTGCCCTCCAAGAACCTTCTGCTTAAAGTCACTTAGAAACCATGAGGCCGGCCCCAGCAGGCTCTACTTGTCATTAGTGATGGTTAGAGATGGGCTGGAAAAGGAGTGAGACAGGGTATCCAGCCAGCCCTCTGAAGAGAAGGAAATTCGCCATCCACCCACACCCTGGGGTTTCATTTAGGCACCTGGTGGAGTTTCCAACACGGTGGAAAAAACACAGGTGCACTAAGCTGTGGCACAAAGAGTTTCTCTCCCCCAAGTATGTACATGAAGGTTTCCAGGGTAAGTTCCACCAGAGAACTCCCTGCCGTTTTCCACTTCTGGAAATGTACTCCAGACCTTTTCCCTGGAACACGCCCCTTTATCATAGCCTTCTCTTAGACCCCACTTTCCCTCGATAAATCATACATTTCCCTATTTTTATGCTTTCCGTTTGAAATGTTTCTCTCAGGAAGCAAAGACCGAGGATAAGAGAATGTTGCCCTCTTAATATTTGTTTCTAAGGAGAGATTATCAAACCCCCCTCCCCTTGAACAAGACAGCTCTGACGCTACCATCCACCTCCTAGGTCACACTGCAGGGAATCAGGCTTCTCTTTATGCCTTCACATTCCAATAATTCTTAGAAACTTGGGGCACATGCTAAGTTCTTGCTAGTGCTTCTAAGAGGGAAAAAATAGAGCTGCTCAACCACTGTCCCCGGGGTTTTCATGTTCCTGCTTGGAGCTGTTGAGTTTCTTTTACTGAAAAGACACAGCTGGGCTACAGGAAATTTTGCTGTCTAGCCCCCAACACATGACATTCGCCAGATGTGTGCCAAAAATATCACTTCGATGTCCCAGAGCCATCTTCAGTTCAAAATTCCTTTACTGAAAGTTTAATTAAAGCCCCCAAGTCCCAATGAGAACAGGAGTTTGGGTTTCTGTGAGTGTACGTATAGAACCCTACTGTGGCACACGTTGTGAGTACTCAACCCTCAGATTAAATGAATGGAAAAACCATGGGTAAATCAATAAATGGATTCAGGGGGAAAAAAAAAAAAAAAACAAAAAAAACCAACCAGCTTGGCAGAAGAGGAGCTGCAGATGTCATTGCTGTTTACTTTTTCATCCTCCAAATAAAAAGCAATAAACTAGAACAGAATGAGATCTTTGTTCTCCAGATAACTTGACAAAACCTGATGCAGGCAGCCCCTTTGACTCCACAAAAGCGGCTTGGGTCCTGCTAAGCAGGAAGATCGATCTGGGGACCCCAAACGGCCCTGATGTGGGAAGAGATTGAAATGCAAACCTTCTCCGGAGACAAGGGTCCGGAATTCAAGCGAGCTGCATTTGGTTGTTCCGGCTTCGTTTAGAAGAGATGAAATGAAGTTGCCATAGGAAGCCAGGCAGCGGCAACCAGATCCAATCTCCAAGGATACATCTGTGAAAGGGCGGCTTTCTGTGGGGAGTCTATTGTTAAGTCTTTTCTAAGTTACCGTTGTTTGAGAAGGTGTGGAAAGTGATAGAGCATTGCCTTTGCCAAGGTCTGCACCCCCCCACCACCACCACTTGTTTACAGCTCTTAAAACTACCATCCTCCCATTCAAAGCCCGTATCTACAGCACAACTAGCGTGTGGGCAGGACCCCATGCATCTTCCAGTGTTATCTAAAACAGCAAGTCCAGCAGAATGCACTTCCAGGTTCAGTTTTGGGGTCCAGCCGGCAGACGTAGAGTAGGCACCAGGACCTGGGAGGCTGAGCTGCTGCAAAGTCCTCAAGGAAACACCAAGAACCAGATCAGCCATCCAGGCCAGAGCTCCTTTAATGAGGACATGGCCACTACTATCCAGCTGTGCACATCTGAGAAGGCCAAGAAGCACCTAGGACATGACCAGAATTTTCTAGCAACACGAAGAGGAAAAGAAACAGGCTAGAGCTTCAGAAGAGACTGATCAAGCAGCAAAGAGTCATCATGGAAGGACAGCACAAGGAGGCTCTGCAGGTCCTCGGGGCTCCTCTGAGCAGGAGAAAGAAGCCCTTGCCCATTCCCACAATGAGGGCAAAGCTGCCCTTCAGGAGACCATTAAAGAGGTCAAAGCTTGACCTTTTCAAGGCAAACATGAAGAGGGTGGAGTCCACTCTGAGCTAAAACTAAAAGCAGCACATCCAGGATTACAGGAACCCCAGGCAGTTATGGGAGCAGGAGCTGGAGACCTCGCATTCTGTCATGAAGAGGTGGCTTCATGAACTAGACAAGCAACTGATCCTTTTGGAATCGGAAGAAAAAAATCCGAGATCAAGAGAAAAGTCAGCATCCTACAACAGGAGTTGCTTTTCCAACCAGGGCCACGCCGGTGCTCCAGGAGCACCGCGGACAGCCGTAGTGTGATGGGCACATGTCATTTTCATGCACCTTCTCCCATGGCGTATTCATGATACGCTAGAGTTTACTGCACACGAATAAGCACAACTGAAAAGAACCAGTGGCTCGGAATTGGGAAATGCCAGATTCAATCAAGTTCCAGACTTACAACACCTGAAGGACCCCTAGAACCTTCAGTATGCTAGTGTGCACTGCAGACTTCCCAGTAGGGAGCAAAGCACCTAGCATCCTCCAAAACTTTTGTGACCAAACTTCTACCCTCCACCCCTGAAGGCACTCGGGCCTGTGGGATGCACTTTGTGAAAGGGGTGGGGCGTACTGAGGATTGAACTCAGGGGTATTCTGCCTCTGAGCTACCTACTCACCTCCAGCTCCGTTTTAATCTTGAGACAGGGTCTAAGTCACAGAGGGTCTCACCAAGTGCTGAGGCTGGCCATGAACCTGCAATCCTTCTGCCTCAGCCTCCCAAGTACCGAGATTAGGCATGTGCCTCTGCACCCAGCTCCAGACTGCACACCAGAAAGCATTGAGGGGTGGGAACTGGGGAAGGACAAAATGAGCGATATGTGCACATATGCCTGTACCAGCTTGTACCTCATTAAGATGTATGATTATAAACGCACCAATAAAAAAAGCACCCTTTGACTTGAGGGGCAGGGCTGGTGACAGGGCAAGTTGTGAGCAAGGCTTCCTTCACGGAACCTTGCAGCACGAGTGAGGAGGTAAATGGTGGCCATATCCTCACTCTGGGGTGGACAAGCTGTGGAAACTGAGAAGAACATGTATCTGATGTAATATAAGTTCACAGACCTGGCAATAGTTCCAAGAACCCAGCTCCTGTAATGCACTAGCAATTAAAGCTAAGCAGGTCTAGCTAGGGGCCATGCAGGCAGCATCTCAGCAGGACAGTCTCAGATTTGTACAAGAGCCTTCCCATTTCCCAGATTTTAAAGGACATAGACTTATGTAACCGAAGTCCGAGGTGGCCTCCCAAATTTAAGTCAAACCTCAGCATTATTTCCTCAACCTTTCGTCACTCAACAGATGTGTAAGGACCAACCACTCCATCCAGGCTTGGAGTTAGCCTCAGGGTGTTGCCCTGAGGGTTGACAGTCCAAGGCTACAGACAACACAAAAAAGGAAAGCTGCTTTCGCTGTACCAGAGATGTAACACTTTCATTAAACCATCCCTGTTCTTCATAGCTTTCGGACTGTTTTCTCCCTGACGGGATCTGGACAGTTGTGAAGAGATAGGCTTTCTGAAGGGAGAGTCAAGGTCCAAGGGAGCCAACAATTATCCAAGCCGCCCGCCCGTGCCTGCCGAGAGCTGTGATGGCCACAGGCTGGAAAGCAGAAGACATCAGACTGGGCTGGGGATCTCATCTGTCACCCTGGGCAAACGGCAAGGCTGGTTTGTAAAATATGGCCGCCTCAAGCTGACGGGCTGTGCCCTGCACGTGCTCCATGATCACAATACCACCTTGAATAGGGAGGAAGCAAACATTCTAAATGCCCCCCTCCAAGGAACTGGATTTCAGGACTATCCATCCAATAGTTAGGAAAATACCTAGAAACAAGGAATATTGGCCCATAGAGAAAAGTCCTTGGTGTTTCTGGCTGTGGTCTGGATACGCTCTTTAAGACAACACAGGAATTGGGCATGGTGGCGCACACTTGTAATCCCAGAACTTAGGAGGCCAAGACAGAAGGATTGCAGGTTCACAGCCAGCCTCAGCTACTTAATGAAGCCCTGTGCAACTTCGAGATCGTTTCAAAATAAAAATAGGGCTAGGGATGTAGCTTGGAGGTAGAATGCCCCTGGGTTCGATCCTTAGTACTGTGCCAAAGGAAAAAAAAAAAAATGGATCACAGGTTCGAGAGCAGCCTCAGCAAATAGACTCTCGATCTAGTCAGACCCCGTTTCCAAATAAATAAAATTGGGCTGGGGGCATAGTTCAGAGGTAGAATGCCCCCGAGTTTAATCCCCAGTAACATGAAAGAAAAAAAATCTGAGAACTCACTAAGTTCACACATCCACAGAGCACCTTGCAAAAGCATTCTGCCACCCTTGAACTGCAGCGATGATGGGAGGTAAGATTTATCCAGAACTTCTCCCGTCTCCAAGCTCTTGAAATGCTTTACATCCATCAACTCATTTAATCCTCACAGCAACACTAACTTCAGCCCAAGTGTGATGCTTAGCCTATGGAGGAAATTAAAGCCTGGAGATTTTGAAAACTGCTCAAGTCACTCAACTAAAGAGCTGGGATTCAAAGAACAGCCGAGTTTGTCACCATAGGTACTGACATCAAAGCCCTCAGTGGGAACTCCATGGTCTGTTACAACAGCACTTTTTACAGCTTTCCCTCAGATTCACCCCTAGCCAGAGTTCAGTGCTATCAACCCAGCAGGGCAACCCTAATTAAGTGACCTTCTTGCTCTATGAATTCCAAGTAAACATCTGCAGAAACATCATGTTCGCTTCCACGTTCTCGCAGGACTTGGTAATGCAGGTGGGAGTCTTTTCCCATGAGAACATGGGCCACCCCAAGCAAGAGGACTTCCCCCTAGTAAGATGCCACTGACCAGATGGACACAGGAAGCCAGGCAAGACTGAGGTGCAGGTGGAACATGAGTACCACTGAGCCCCCACTTGGAGGTACATAAACCAAGGAAAATAGGGTAATAGACTTCAGGAAAATATTGAAGTACACAGTCAGAGGCCCACCTTTAAAAAAAAGTGGCGCACACTTGTAATCCAAGCAGCATTTGAGAAGCTGAGACCAGAGGATCCTGTTCGCGGCCAGCCTCAGCTACCTGGTGAGGCACTCCGAAACTTAGTGAGACCCCGATTCAAAATAAATTAAAAAAAAAAAAAAAAAAAAAAACAGGGCTGGGGATGTAGCTTGGAGGTAGAATGCCCCTGAGTTCAATCCCCAGTACTGCACAAGGAAAAAAAAAAATTTTGCCAAAGTCATTTCTGGCTCAGTATGTCACCCCCATCACTAATATATTATGAACTATATGACTCTGAATTCCATTATATTCCACTGTGAATTAGCCCTAATTTCAAAGGCTTTGGTCTTAAAGTCAAGCCTGTACAAACTATGGAAGACAAGAGACTGTATCTTATTCTTTTACTCATTCTCTCAAACTATTTTAAGTCTTTGACTAAGGAATAAAAATTTAATTAGAATGTATTAGGTACAGTCCCACTCAAGAGGAAAATGGGTTTTATTAGTCTTCTACACACAAGCATACTCTTTTAAAGAAAGCTTTTAACACATTTTACTAGTATAAAACCCAATTTAAGAAAGTTAAACACGAACTTTCTGTTCAAAACACATGGTTTGGGAAGCCAAGAAAAATCAACTTGTAGGAAAAAAACCACAGGAGGGTAACACCATAATGACTATATATGCTTGGTTTAGCTGTAACGAATTCATAATTCAGATAAACCGCACCTCGAGTCTGATCTTAGCTAACTAGTAAGTACATTTTACATCAGGTTATGATGCTGACTAAATACATTCACCTTAATCTCACTTTTTTTGCCCACATGCCTGGCAAAAGAACGTGTTTAGACGTTGGGTCTTCAGCATAACACACTGTAGAGAGTCTGCAGAGGCATTGACCTCATGATTGAGATCCCATTCTACAAGGCAGGCCAGCCATACGTGTAAGAACCCATTTTGTTTATAATAACGTCAAGTCAATTGTTAAAGACAAACTTCAGGGGCAGTAATTCAAGACCACCTTGGACATGATAGATGTTTGTGTTCTTTGAACTGTCAGATTTATAACCATCTAAATTTTTACTTAGATCCCAGGATCTGGAACATCCATCCCAGGTGTAGATACCTCAGAGGTGGTGGTATCAGTCCAGGGTTTGAGGCAAGACAGACCTGGGCATCTTGGTTCACAGGGGTTGGCTCTGAGACCATGGGTATGTTACTTAGCTCCCAACGTCTGGCTCCTACCTCCGTCAACTCAACATAGTACAAATGCTACACGGTGGCTCTGGATTACAGAGTGTAAGGTGCATTGAGCAGGGCCGAGTACAAGGGGTCCCTGCTTGTCACTTAATATCTAAAATGCTGAAAGCACAAAGGTGCAGCTTAAATGAGATTATGTCTGACGGGTGGGGAGGGTCCAGGATGAAAAGTATCTGGAGTCTACCCCTGTGTCATCTCAGTCTCCATACGCTTTCATGTATTGCAGATCAGATTTCACCTACCATACCAGTTTTGATATCAAGTCTACTTCCCATGTTAATAAGAGTAACACTAACAAAAGTTCAGAGGTCTCTCCCTTACACTGATAGCTGCTCTCACCAAGAAACACCTAGAAGAGGGTGTGATTCTAACATTACACAACTTACAGCCTAAGGGAGAAAGAACTCTACCCCCACCCCAAAAAAAAAGTCTGGTTTCCTAGCAGGTTAATAGTTCACTTTAAGGTAGCATGGTACAAATACTGTTCAATCTGCAGAGACCTCAACGCTCCTGAGGATCTCTGTTTAAATGGATTTGCACCATGTCTGGGACTAGAACCTCATCTATGGCAGGGTGCCTCGAGTTTTAACACACCTCTTAAGATAGACACCGATTCAGGGAGTCTGGGGAACAGTCTGAGATTCTAACAAGCGCCCAGATGATGACGACGTGCTGGTTTCTCAGCCACACTTGAAGCAGCATGGCACTTCATAACCAGGACAACCAGAGTTCACAAACCAAGGACACATAGCATTCTGTCATTCTCAGGGCTAAGAACAAACATAGCAACTGCCAGCTAAGCGATTAAGCTAAAGGGACAGTATGAGACCAACGCACGTACACAGAGCACGACTTCAGAAAACCTAAAAAACAAAACTTCGCACTATTCACAGGGCACAGGGACCGTTACTCTTTCCAACTGGAAAAGTACTCCTTCCTTCTTTCCTGAAGTTATTTCTCCAGGTAGCTCTTGGTGAAAACTCGTGCCAGGACGTTGCTGGTGTCTCTGGTGAGGACAGGGTAAGAAATACCACCCCCTTCTTGAAATCTGGAACAAGTGGCAATAACAGTAACAAGTAGAACAATCAGAGACCACAGGTTTGGGAAATCCTGTTATGTGTTGTGTAACCATCACTGATTTATGTGCAGTCTGACCTTCGGGACTGAGCAAATGAGCAAACCATCCCAGGGACACTTTCCATGTTAGAGACTTTATGCAGCGGTGACAGGAAAACTAATGTGTCTTAGGAAACTTGGTGGTTGGGTGCATGAAGCACAGGCTGGAACGGGGCAAGCAATCCTGTGGCCGACACCACCAGGACATTCATCAGCACAGTGACTTTGCTAGCCCAGTTATCGCCACCGAAAACCATTCCCTGCCAACTGAACCCCTACCCTCCGCTACTGAAGCATCTAGATTGGTGTTCATCCTCCATGTGCTCAGAGAAAGCAACTCTCCCGAGCCTAAAAAGGGACAGCCGAGTCCCCTGATTGCCATTTTATTCCCATTGCCAAAACAGACGTAGCATGAGATGAAACCAAGGGTACTTTTGTACCACTAAGTTTACCAGCCCTGGAACCGAAGAGCCTTTGAGCATGTGGAATAAAAAGTTTAGTTCATTCTTGGCTTTGCTGTTACCTTGTACTGCCCAGTCGTCACACCCTGGTACTCCAGGGTTACACCCTTGGGAGAAAGACTCTGGTGTGTGTCCAGGAGCCTGGGATCTTATTTCACTCCAAGGTTCAGTTGGAACCTTTTTAAACATGTTTTGTGGGCAATACTAGGGTTTGAACACAAGTATTTTTTTTTTTTTTTTTAACACCTCAGCTACACACCCTCAGCCTTGTGTTTTTGTTTTTGTTTTTTGCGGTACTGAGGATTGAACTCAGGGGCATTCTATCTCTGAGCTATACCCCCAGCCCTATCTTTTATTCTTTATTTTGAAACCGAGTCTAAGTTGCGGAGTGCCTCACTAGGTAGCTGAGGCTGGTCGCGAACCCGGATCCTCCAGTCTCAGCCTCCCAAATGCTGGGATTACAAGCGTGCACCACCACGCCCGGCTCTCAGCCTTGTTTTGAAGGTTTTCACTTAGTTGCTGAAGGCCTGGCTAAACTGCAGAGGCTGGCTTTGAACCTGCAATCCTGTCTCAGCTTCCCAAATGCTGGCATTACAGGTGTGGGCCACCGCACCTAGCCGTGCTCTTCTGTTTGCTAGACAAGGGCCATCTGTTTTATCTCTTGATGGGGAGCTAGGAATCATCTGCGAAGCCATATTTACCATCGCATTCCTTTAGACCAGTGCCACGCAATCTCCACAAGCACCCAGGTGACCGACTTAACACCCAGGTGCACCCATGGACCACGTCTTAGGGCAATTCCTTTTCTGGAGTCAATCTCGATGTGTGTTTTAAAACCACCTTACCCACCCACAATCCTCCCTCCCTGGCCACTCCCGCCCTGTCCCTGGAGCGCAGTTCTGACGAGGTCAAACGACAGCCAAGTGCCAAGTGTTTCCTTGTTGTGTTTTCAAAACCAAACACTGTCGTTTGTCCTCACCGTGCCCTGCCGTTTACACCCATGGTCTAATCCACTCAGATTCAGAAACTTGCAACCCCCGTCCCCGCCCTCACCACCCGAAGCGTTTCAGAAGTCGATAACCACGAGCTTAGCACCAGTAAGATGAAACTCGGTTGCCCGGCGTTGTTCAGGTCGAGTAACACAAAGCGTCGCACCCAGGAGCGCTCACCCAGAACTTCACAGTAAAGTTTAAAACGCTGCGGGGGTCCGGAGCGCTCCTCTCCAAGCCGCTCCGAAGCAGCGCTGCCTTCCCAGCCCGGCGGGGCGCGCGGCGGCGGACTCTGCAGAGCCCCCCCCCCCCGCCCCCAAGTCTTACCTGAAGCAGGTCGTGAGCTCGCCCGAGGACTTCAGACACGGGTATTTGGTCGTCGCAATTTTGTTTTCCGAGCAGATTTCTCTACGAAAGAGTTGGAGAGAAAACGCTGGTGGTCAGCGGGGAAGCGGAAGGCTGTGCGCTCCGGGGTCCGCGCGCGAGAGCGCAGCAGGCTCTGGTCTCCGGGCGCAGACGCGGGGTGGGGGACTAAAGGACAGGAAAGAGCCAGGAGCGGGATCCACGGAGCGACCCAACCCCAGGCCAAAGTAAAGGATAAGGAAACGACTGGATGGACCCCGGCGCCCCTACCCACCAACAGGGGGGAGCCCAGGCTGAGCGCGCGGGGACTGTGGCGCCGAGCGAAGTCGCCCAGGGCAGCCAAGCAGCGGGCAGGGAAGCGAAGGCGTGCGGCTCTCTGCAGAGGTGTTTGAGGGACCGCCCGCACCGGGCTGGAGCTCGCCGCGCTTACCTGTCTCCGTCCTCGGGCTCCTCGCGGTAGGTCCACGTGTGTCCCAGCGCCAGGAGCAGCAGTAGCGGACCCAGGCTCCTGCCCAGCTGCCCCCTGGCCGCTCCTCCCCGGCTCCGTAGAGGCGGCGGCACCATCAGGGAAGCTCCCAGCTTCTGCCCGGTGCCGGAGCGCGCTCTCCACGTCGGTCCAGCTCCTCCGTGGCCGCTGCTTTTCCTCTCTCGGGCAGGGGGCGCCAGAGAGCCGGGGCGATTGCACCACCTGCGCGTCCTTCAGGAGCTGGGGACGCCGTGGGGCTGGGGGACTCAGGATAGGAGCTGGGGTCCCGAAGGCCAACTCTGGAGACAGGCAGGTAAAAGGGGGCGCGTGCTAACGCGCACGAGGATCCCGGGGTCCAGGGTGTCTGCTGGGGACGGTCACGCTGGGTTGACAGACTGGCTCCACTTGGCGTGGGACCGTGCCTTCTCTTGCTCCTCTGGGAGAGGAGCGCGGGGGTGGAGAAGGCGAGCAGTTGTTTGCATCTTGCACCAGGGTTGCACGCCTAGGAGGAGGAGGAGCCCATTCTCACCCGGGGAAAGGGAGGGGAGGACAGGGGTTAATAAACTTCCTTCCTGTTGTCACTAGATTTCCAAAGCCCAGGGTCAAGCCGCGATGGTTGCCTCTCCCTCAGAAAGATCTATGCCGTACTTTTCAACTATTTTTATTTTTTAAGGACGGGAGAAAAGTAGAAAGAGGAACGCCCAAATCACCTTTTGCAAACTTACAACAGCATCGTTAGTAAGGTGGAGACAGTCTTCACAAAACCCCTTAGAAGTTCTCCGTTCTTTCGTTTGTAAGCTATGCTGTCTTTTTCTTCGTAAAGAGAACTCAGGACAAACACCAGTCTCTTACAGCATCCTGAGAGATTTGCAACGTTGTGCCTTGAGTTGCTTTTATAGTTTCACGCCACGCACAGCACGGCAGCAAGGCTCATCAGTGGAGACACCTGGGGGGGGGGGACCGAGGGCGCGTTCACCACGGGTCCTGTTACCGGCTAGTTTATGCAGCCCAGTTGATGGGTAGCGTAGATACAGGTGAGGGGTGGTAATTGAAGTTATATAAATGAGCTCTTCACACTATAGTATGCTATAAGTTTTCTGTGCTTGTCAAAGTGAAATTTGTGACAGATGTGTAAGCAAGTGGTAGTGGCCCAGAAGTAAGTTAGAAAAGCAAAAGATTTTAATAATCAATTGGTGTGTTTAACAGGCTGCAAGGTCCCGAGATCAATAAGTCTCCAATCTCTAACATCTGTGTTGTTCTGCCTCCCGGGACAAGAGGGGGCAGTAGCTTGTTTACAAGTTAACTCTTGTGCACTTTGGCTAGGTAAGAAGTGTTTTGATTTACATGAAATTCCAGTCAGCTGAATTATTATCTCAAGCTCATTGATGTTGATAGCAGCGATATACTCTTTACTCTGTAGATTGCTTTATATTTTCCAAGGGGCTTCCACATTTGTGATTTTATCTGGTTCTCACAATATCCCTTGAACCTAAGTGTTTCATTGTTCAGTGAGGTGGGGTTTTTTTCCCTAAAAATAAAAATTTTAAAAAATACACAGAGGTAGGGAGCATAAAGCACACTTAATGGCACTGTTGGTTATCAAAAACAGTTTGTTTTTAAGTTTCAGAATCTCGCAGACAAGCTGGGTATCGTGGCGCACGCTTGTAATCCCAGCATTTGGGTAGCTGAGACTGGAGGATCTGCTTAGTGAGGCCCTCCGCAACTTAGACCTTGTTTCAAAATAAAGAATAAAAAATAGGGCTGGGGGTGTAGCTTGGAGGTAGAATGCCCCTGGGTTCCATCCCCAGTATTGCAAAAAAAAAAAAAAAAAAAGGAAAACCAGCCGGGCGTGGTGGCGCACGCTTGTAATCCCAGCATTCGGGAGACTGAGACCGGAGGATCCGGGTTCGCGGCCAGCCTCAGCTACCTAGTGAGGCACTCCGCAACTTAGTGAGACTCAGTTTCAAAATAAAGAATAAAAAATAGGGCTGGGGGTGTAGCTTGGAGGTAGAAAGCCCCTGAGTTCAATCCCCAGCACCGCAAAAAAAAAAAAAAAGCAGAACCATATCCATTGTATGTAGCTGTGTGTCTGACATAAAATTGGTGTCAGAGCCTACTTGGCCACCTTATTTTTTGTTCCCTATACTGAGCACCTATGAGGAGGAGGAACTGGAGAAGGGGCTGGAGAAGGCAGAAAAACCTGGATTTGCTGGGGGAGGAACCTCGGGGGTGGGTAGTCAGAGCATTTCTACAAGAGGTGAGCTGCAGCTGAGACCTCTTGAGAAACTGTTGCCTGCAGGCCTGGAATTTCACTCCATTGGCAGCTACTGGCTGGGCTTGGGGAGGGGGGACGCCTGCCACACAGCCCAGCCAAGGAAAAGCTGTGGATGGCCCTATATGGGTAGCAGTCCCCGAAAAGTTAAACAGTCCTACAAAAGCCAGGCCTGAATTTGCTCAGGCTTCAGGCTGCAGGCTGCAGGGGAGATGCCGGGAAGTTCTGAGTCCGTGAGTGGTAGGAACCTTCAGGATCTTTGGTATTTTTCTCCTGTACCCAAACTCTCTGCACAACCCTGCCTCTCAACCCCAGTTGATCTGCACGCGTCCCCCCAACTGTAATCTCACATGAGCGAACTCGCCCCTTGCTCCTTCCGAGGAGTGTTGCGAAGATTAATGATATGGACCTGAAATGCCCCTCGGGGGAGGTCCTGTGTGGCTCTTTCTTTCCAACATAGCACTCAGCAGTGTTTTCCATATAGACCTGTCAGCTGCCCTGAAACAAACCAGAGTGGAGAGTTACACAACTTATCCTGTCGGAGCTCTAGTGCAGTGTACGCTTTAGGTTAGACTCCCTGGTGGAACAGGTATTGTTAAGCGGTGCTGCCCCGGGGCCTCTGAAATTGGCTGCCTAGAGAACAGAGAAGTCATCATTCAAAAGGAAAGTGGGGGCTGAGGGTGTAGCTCAATGGAAGAGAGCATTGTTAGTAACTAGCATAAGACCCTGGGCTGACCCCCTAACATTCCTACCCCCTGCAAAAAGTGCAACGAAAAAAGTAAAAACTAGACCACATGGCCAAGATCCTCAGTTTTAACTCCAACATCTTGTTTGGAGAAAGCACATATAGTATTAGAAAAGAAAGTTCAATTTAAAAGATATCTTATGCTGGTTGTGGTGGCACACATCTGTAATCCCAGTACTTGGGAGGCTGAGGCAGGTGGATCACAGATTTGAGGCCAGCCTCAACAACTTAGACCTTGTTTCAAAATTAAAAAATAAAATAAAAAGGGCTGGAGATGTAGCTTAGGAGTAGAATGCTCCTTGGATTCAATCCCTCATACCAAGAAAAAAGAAAAATAAAAAGTTACTATAAAGAATAGACTACACCATTTGGGACATTTCATCTTTCTATTATTTGTGTGAAATTTTCCTTGTAAAAAAGATT
The DNA here is from genome assembly GCA_004027655.1 of Graphiurus murinus. NCBI lineage: Eukaryota > Metazoa > Chordata > Mammalia > Rodentia > Gliridae > Graphiurus > Graphiurus murinus. The sequence goes on along the minus strand of PVLC010001824.1, from coordinate 50,348 downwards.
TGTGGTGGTTTACAAAGATATACTATTTTATAGTGTGCATGTATATCATATAGGACAAAATTAGATAAGGCAGTTAAGGCAAAGGGAACATCAGGATTTAGTAATAAAGTCTTGAACTATTGTTAATTGGCAAAACTATGTAAGCAGAGAGTTTTGAGCCATGCTTCAAGCAGATCACCAGTCAGACCTCAAATTCTCAAAAGTCAGTTCAGGGCAATTACATAATCAGTTACAAAAAGTGAAGGAAACGCCTATCAAGTGCTTTCTATAAATGACAGATTTTTCCCACTAGTCTCCTTGAAATTAAGAACCATCAGCTAACTGTAAAGTAAAAGCCTTTTCATAGAAACAAGACTCAACAAGGGTGAGTATAGCTCATGCTGTACTTCGACATGATAGGACGGCCCTAAAATAAGCAGGTGGCTGATAGCTCCCTTTAGTTTCGGTTTTGATTGACATGCAGCCAGGTCTGCTTAGAGAATTAGGGTGATGCCTTTAAAGTGTTAATGTGTGACAGTTTCCAAGCCACTGTGAAGGACTGCTTGAGGCCAGAAGAGTCCAAATGTTTTTAATATGTTATATGAATTCTAAAGCCCTGGTTTTGGGGTGTGTACATTATCTCTGCACTAAGCCAGACTTGGCTGAAACTTGAATAAGTTCTAAATGTTTATCGAAGCAGTGGGTCTCTGGAATTTTCTCCCAAGACAGGAAGAAATGTCTGGTTCTGGTGTCAGTGATGGAATCATACAATTTTGCCCAATTTGAAGTAAAGGCTATTTTTTTTTTTTTTTTTTTTTTTGCGGTACTGGGGGTTGAGCTCAGGGGCATTCTACCTCCGAGCTATACCCCCAGCCCTATTTTTTATTCTTTATTTTGAAACTGGTTCTCACTAAGTTGCGGAGTGCCTCATTAGGTAGCTGAGACTGGCGGAGAACCCGGATCCTCCGGTCTCAGTCTCCCGAATGCTGGGTTTACAAGCGTGCGCCACCACGCCCGGCTAGTAAAGGCTATTTTAGAAGAATAGTTTGCTTGATGTGTGGTATCCATAGGCCACTTTGTAAAATAAATAGCATGCAAACAAAACAAAAAAGAAACTCCTTGCTCAAGTGGTTGCATGTCTCAAGAATATCAAGAAAAAATATTCACATGATTTGGGTGTCACATTTGTTCTTGAACGTTCTAACACACATACACACACACACACTGTGACTCAGTCTAGGAGTCTAGATTTTCTCCTAAAGGAGGATACTGTTGCAAGAACAGGAGTCAGTTGTCTCCTTGGCCAATCAGAGCAATAGGATCATGCCTAGGTTTTTGGTTGGAGAAGTGTGTTCTAAATACTATTCAATTCTGCAGCTCCTTTTGTCACTAATAGGAGCAACGGCACGTACACCTGCAGTGACTCCTTCTCTTGCAGTCCCACGGCATGAAGAAGAAAGGAGAAGGAGTCAGCAGTCGAGGTAGGGCTGCTGGCTCATGCCATGAAGCTTCTGATCCAGGAAATGGCCTTAGAAGCCAGGCAGAATGGTGCAGGGTTGTCACCTTAATACTGGGAGGCTGAGACAGGAGGATTGCAGGTTTGAGACCAGTCTTAGCAACTTAGCAAGCCCCTCAACAACTTAGTGAGATCTTGTTTCAAAATAAAAAATAAAAAGGGGATAGGGATGTAGCTTAGAGGTAGAATGCCACTAGGTAGAATGCCACTACAGAAACACACACACACACACACACACACACACACGAAAAGAGAAAATGGCCTTAGAATTATCCCAGGATTTGTGAGCTGACTACTTTGAGAGTCTGTCATTCTAATACCAACAACATCTCTGTCTCTTTTTATAGACCTAACTCTGTTTAAATCCCTTAAGCCTAAGAGCTATTTAATATTTACTGAGACCTGGAAGATACTCAGCTAAGTAATATGGTAGCCAGCCAATTTGACAGGTAATAAGAATGTTGCTTTGAAAAATTTTCTGATCTGAGCCAAGATATCTTTTATGCTAGAATAAATGTAACTACAGTACCCATGCTGGCAGAGCATCTGTGGTTCCTGTAAGTCAAAATATTTTCCCTCTGGATATGAGACTGACCCTACTTCCCTTTAAAAAATGAACTCAGAAGAACAGCATTGAGAAGTGGAAGGAAAGTAGACATAGAAATCAGACTCACATGGGCTGGCAATGCAGTTCTACCACCTAGTACCTCTGTGACTCTGGTCAATTCAGTCTTCCTAGGACTCAGTTTACCCACAAATAGAAATAGCAATAGTCATCTCACAGGATTGTTGAAAAGAGTAAATGAGATACATGACAAGTCTGTCACATCAGAGATCATAAAACAATACCTAATATTATTTTCATTGTTTTTCTTCAATAGTTTGGATGCAGTTGTGCTGAATCCATCCACCCTGTCTCATGTAATTCGATTTCCATAAGAAATTTGCTGTGTCAAATGGATGGCTAAGGATAGAGACACTCTGTCACGAAGAGCCTACGTAGTAGAATTGACATTGGTGTCATTGACGTTGACTTCTCAGACATTATAGAAGGAGCAGGGATCAGAGTAAATCAAATATAACAGTTGCTAGAAAGTGGAATGTATAAATTTCCCTTTAGAAAATAGCTGTGCTTCTCAGTACTGGTAGTCTGATTTTTACATATTTTAAATGAAATCGAGGTTCAAATGTGTTCAGGGAGTTGGCTAGTTAAACCCATCTGTGACCAATTCTAAGCTGGTGAAAACACACTCTTCAAATTTATGCACAAATGAGATTGTGGCCTCACGCATGCTAAGCAGGAGCGTTACCACTTAGCTACACTCGCAGCTGTTGAGCTCTTCTGAGTGACACATGGAGAGTTTGCAACTGTCAAGGGCCACTGCTGAAGGACTCTGTCTTCCAGTCCAGTGAGCTAGCGAGGTTGAGCACGCTGGTAATCCCAGTACTTGGGAGGCCGAGACAGAAGGATCACAGGCTCACAGCCAGCCTCAGCAATTTTGCAAGACCCTTTGCAACTTCGCAAGACCCTGTTTCAAAATAAAATAGGGCTGGGGGTTTAGCTCAGAGGTAGAATGCCCCTGGGTTCAATCCCTAGTATAAAGAAAGAAGAATGAAAGAGAGATGGAGAGAGAGAGAGAGAGAGAGAGAGAGAGGGAGGGAGGGAGGGAGGGAGGGAGGAAGGAAGGAAGGAAGGAAGGAAGGAAGGAAGGAAGGAAGGAAGGAAGGAAGGAAGGAAAAAACACAGCAACTTTATTCTGTAGAAAAACCTTAGAGTTCAGGTTAGTAGTTGCTAGATTCTAGTAGAATGCAGAATACATTTCTTAGATTTCTTAACCAAACTGGAGGCCTGTTCATGACAAAAAATCCCAAGAAAGCTACAATGTTGCAAGATTTTAATGGATGATGATAATCTTCCAAGAATTTGGCACAAAGAATAAAAACTGCAAATCTTTATGGAGGACTTGGTACATGTAGACATTGTTCTCGCACTTTGCAGCTATTACCTCATTTAATCCCTATTGCAATCTCCTGTCACCAATTCTATAATTTCCTGAATTTTAGAGGTAAGCAAACTGAGACTGTTTTAAATCAATGCCTGAGGTACAGAGTTATAAAGGTAGCTTTGGCCACACATCCCATGCTGCAACCCTACACTAAACTGCTCTTTGGAGAAGTGAGCATCGGGGTAGTTTTCCCCTAAGAAATAGAGTGTATTCTGTATTTTTGCCCAGGGACAGATGAAAACCAAGGAAGGACCAAGATTTATCGCCATCGCCAGTAACCTTGAGGATCTATGGTGCAGTCCTCCTTCTACAGCTCTGTGTCATCCCGCTGGCCCTGTAACTTCTCGCCTTGGTGTGCTAGCTGACTTCTCTCTGCAGCAAAGCTGAGCGGGCTCTATGGGACTGGTCCTGATGGAGACAGTCTGCTGATTGGTGTAGGAATACTGGCATGTGAAGGACAGGGTTTCAAACTTCTTAGCATTCAAGTGCTTCTGTATACCACCCTCCAGTTCCATACTTGGACTTGAAAGGGGTCTTTATCAGACCTTGAACTCTCATGAAGCTCGGGGATTTTGAAACCAGTCAGGTGGAACATTTTTTGCTCTCACCACTAAGACATATCTGGACAAAATAGTTTGCAAAATTCAGACCAGCATACTCCTGTGGACCCTCCTGGTTAGAAACTGATTCTCAGTTGCCAACAAAGTTTGCTACGGATGGTTGGAAGAGTTGTGGCACTCTCTCTCTCTTTCTCTCTCTCTCTCCTCTCTCCTCTCTCCTCTCTCTCTCCTCTCTCCTCTCTCCTCTCTCCTCTCTCCTCTTTCTCTTCTCTCTCTCTCTTCTCTTTCTCTTCTCTTCTCTCTCTCCTCTCTTTCACTTCTATCTCTTTCTCTCTTCTCCTCTCTTTCTCTCCTTCTCCCGTCTCTCTCTCTCTCTCTCTCTCTCTCTCTCTCTCTCTCTCTCTCTCTCTCTCTCTCTCTCTCTCTCTCTCTCCCCCCCTCCGCTATCCCCTCCCCCAACAACATACATACACAACTCCCAGCGGCTGATGGCTTGTCTGCAGTGGATGATCTAGGATCAGCACAGTTTTGCATTCTTCAGTCCTAATCTTTACCAACAATGCAGAATCCCAAAGGAATGCCAGATAAAATAAGCTGACTTGGTTTAGTTTCACTTAATTGGCATGCATCTCTTTCTGTTTGTGGTAGATCGGGCTAATTATTTACCTTCTTTCTGCTTGATCAGGGATGTTTAGACCTGAGGGTATCTGTTAGAGTTGTTTACATGGTTTGAAACCTTTGAGGAGCATCAGGATCATTAATCAAGGAGCAAGCTGAGCCCTTCTGAAGCTTCGTTCAGTTCCAACATTCATCTGTGGTATAATTATGATGAGCCTGAAAGTCGTGCGTGGGACACTTGACATGGATTTGGCTCCTGCATCTTCACGTCCTGATAGAAAACGGATGGGTCCTGGTCCTGCACGTCAGTCACCTGTCACTGAACCCTCCAAGTGACTGATCTGAAGTCAATCCCCTCTCGGGCCAGCCTCCCCCCTTGAACAGCGCCTGCCGGCATTCTTTGGGTTATTTTTTTTTTTTCTACTCTCTGCTTTCGGCTTGTCTTCCTGTCCTTCCTCTGGCTCATCAGTCAGCCGGGCTGTCATTCCTCCCGAGCTCAGATGCTTTCACCTGCTATCTGCTGCCTCCGCTGTCTCTTCTGCGCTATTTTCTCTCTGCTCTTCCTCCAAGTCTGTCCCTCCCCTTTCCCGAGTCCGACATCTTCCTCCAAATCATCAGTTATCTCCTGGAGTGTGTGTGTGTGTGTGGGGGGGGGAACGGGTTGTTGCCCGTGGAAACTTGTCAGCATCTGGAGACATTTTTAGCTGTCACCGCTGGGGCAGGGGTGGCTTTACCCACTGGCATCTGGTGGGCAGGGGCTGGTGGGATGCCACCGATCACTCGCCCGGGGCAGGGCTGCCCCTCCCCCTCACACAAGGAGGAATCTGGCTCGGGATGGTAATGGGGCTGAGGTTGAAAAATATTCCTCTAAACAGCCATTTGTCCACCTCTGCATCCAACTTTAACTTCTTTATCCCGTTTCCAAATCCCAGCTGCTTACTCCTTTCCCGCCACATGCTCGTCCTTTACTGCATTTCCTATCTGCCTCCTTTTTTACTTTTATTTTTTAATTAGTGCATTGCAACCATATATCCTAAAGAGGTACAAGCTGGTAGAGGCATACATGTACACAGTGGCTCATTTAACCCCATTCCCTCCCCCTCCCTCCTCCTCATGTTTGGCTTAGCGACTGACGGTTGACTTTGATATGTTTGTGAATGTGCATGAATTTCCTTCAGGCCTTCGCTTGGTCCAGCCTCCCTTCTGAGGTTCCTCCCTCTCACTCTGCCTCTGTGTTCAGGACTTAGTTCAGCAGCTACCTTTACTGCTCAGCCGTCCTGGAGTGACCCTGGAATCTATGAAAATATTTTTCTTAGAATTCTGCTGTATTCTGCACTGTATTTTCCCAGTGCTCACAAATCCGAAGCAGCCCTTAAGCTCCGGGCTGTGGGCTCCAAAGTCTGGCAGGCGTATCCCATGTGCCTTACCTCTGCAGCTACGCTGGCCCTTCCACTCCCTCCTGCCTTGCCCTCAGCTCACCTGCTGCTCACCTGTGGCTGCTCTGGTCTTCTTCCTGACACTGATGCTTTTGGGTTTCTTGCACTGGTTGGTATAGTGGTAACAGCTCTTCTCCCACTGTAAGAGAGGGAAGCAGTACCTTCCCCTGCCTTCATTTATTCTTTAAAAACAATGGAGCCAAGCATGGTGGCGCATGCCTGTAATCCCAGTACTTGGGTGGCTGAAACAGGAGGTTCACAGGTTCAAGGCCAGCCTTGGCAATGCAGTGAGACTCTCAGCAACCTAGGGAGAGCCTGTTTTGAAACAAAAATATAAAAAGGGCCGGGGTTGTAGCTCAGAGGGGGCATGCCCCTAGGTTTCATCCCTAGCAACAGACACACACACATGTGCCCGTGCACACACACACACACACACACACACACACACACACAAATTGACAAGATGCTGGGCAATGCTAGGTGTTATGGTATGAATAGAGAATGTCCCCCAGAAAGGCTCATGTGGTAGGTGAAGCAGCTAGGTTCCAAGGTGGGGCATGGCTGCGGGCGGTGGACCCCTGGGGGCGTGGCCAAGGGGACTGTATTTGCCCACCCCCACCCTTCTCTCTGCTTCCTGGCCGCTCTGCACCCTGTGTGGAGAATGACTTTTCCTCCTCCATACTCTGAGGTCCTGCTGCCTTGGATCAGATGTACCCAGTTCTTGGAATCTGGTCCCTGGGGACACTCTCCGTAAGTTGCTGTAGGTATGCTAAGAGGAAAAGCAATTCTTCGAGGTAGGCTTTGTTACTGTCAATTTCTTTTTTTTTTTTTTTTTTTTTTTTTTTTTTTTTTTTTTTTTTTTTTTTTTTTTTTTTTTTTTTTTTTTTTTTGCGGTACTGGGGATTGAACTCAGGGGCGTTCTACCTCCGAGCTATACCCCCAGCCCTATTTTTTATTCTTTATTTTGAAACCGAGTCTCACTAAGTTGCGGAGGGCCTCACTAGGTCGCTGAGGCTGGCCGCGAACCCGGATCCTCCGGTCTCAGCCTCCCGAATGCTGGGATTACAAGCGTGCGCCACCACGCCCGGCTGTTACTGTCAATTTCTAAATGAGCAAACACACCCAGGAAGAGCACATTCCGTCTGAGTTGTTGTATTTGGAACTAGAACTCAGACCTGCTGGCTTCCAGTTCCTATCTTTGTGCATTTTAAAGTTTTTTGGACTTGGGTTGTTGTGGGTTATCTCAGGATACTTGTTGATCTTTCCTGCTCTCGTACTATAGAATAATTCGTGAAGTCGGTGCCCTTCGAGTTTTTTAAATCCATGTCTTGCTTTCTATCCACCTGATACCTTTCAAGAACTTTTTTTTTATCAATCATTCTTTAAAGATTTGTAGCATGCATGTATAAATGAATAAACAAATAAATAAAGACTTGCAGTGTATTAGAAAACAGAGAGGCCGGGCGTGGCGGTGCATGCTTGTAATCCCAGCATTTGGGAGGCTGAGACTGGAGGATCCGGGTTCACGGCCAGCCTCAGCTACCTAGTGAGGCACTCTGCAACTTAGTGAGACCTGGTTTCAAAATAAAGAATAAAAAATAGGGCTGGGGGTGTAGCTCGGAGGTAGAATGCCCCTGAGTTCAATCCCTAGTACCGCAAAAAAAAAGAGAGGGGAGAAGTTTGTGAAAATCACCTTAGTTCTTCCATGAGACCCCAGTAGTAGAGAAAAGAAGGGATCTCACAGCTGGGTGTGATGGTGCATGCCTATGATCCCAATACTTGGGAGGCTGAGACAAGAGGTTCACAGGTTAGAGGCTAGCCCCAGCAATGTATCAAGACCCTCAGCAACTTAGCAACCTTGTTTCAAAATAAGAAAGTTAAATGAAAAAGTCTGTTGATAGAAACTAATAACAACCATGCCTTCCTTCAGTGCTTGTGTGAGAATTAAGTGATTCGATGCATATAAAGCACTTGAAGGGGCTGGGGTGTTGCTCTGTGATAGAGCACTTGCCTATCATGTGCAAGGCCCTGGGTTCAATCCCTAGCAACACACAAACACACACACATACACACATACACACACGCACACGTGCACACCTAACAAATGATAAATATTCTACTGTGTTAATTATTCTACTTCCGAACTACACCTCCAGTTCTTTTTATTTTTTGTTTTGAAACAAGGTCACACTCAGTTGCAGAGGGCTTCACTAAGTTTCAGAGGCTGGTCTCAAATATGTGACCCTCTTGTGTCAGCCTCCCAAGTACTGGTATTACAGGTATGCACCTCTGTGCCCAACTCCAGGTATTTTTAAAAGACATGGAAGAGCCCTTACCTAAATCACATGGGGAAAGAGTGGATGGCTGTGTGCATGATGCTTAGAACTTGTAAAAGGTAGCCGGGCACGGTGGTTAATGTTTGCAGGCCAACGGTGTTGAATGAATGAATGAATGAATGAATGAATGAATGAAGGGCAGCCCTTCCATGGAGAGGGTGCAGCAGAGCAGGGTGGGGTGTCTGAGGTTCCCAGTGGTCAGTTCCATTACGGCCAGTCCTCCTACCTGAGATCCCACTTTTACAGGTAAACAAACTGTGAAGTGCAGCACTCCAGTCGGACATGAAACTTGGTGGAACCGCCGCAAGAATCCAGGCGCACCCATTCCTGCCCCTCCCCTCCTCCCGCCCCGGAGACTGGCCCGCTGCAGAGGTCCCTGGAATTGGAGATTCCAGCCTTTGACCCCAAGCACAGAACACCCAAGACTCTGAAGACTGGCAGCACCACCTGGGACAGCTCCACGGCTCTGGGTTTATTTACTTCTCACTTGTTGCAAAAACACTATCAATGTTCAACCAGGTCTCAAGGGAAAGGGTGAGGCGGCAAGCGGCTTAAAGGACCTCAACCAAACAGTCCTTTCCTGTGAAAAGCATCTTCTTTCTCTTAAGGCCAAACCGTTGTTATCAAGACTGTGAGCAACTCATAAATCGGAGTGTGGAAACTCCCCCATCGGAGGCACCAGACGGCCTCTGCAGAGGCGAGGACACCTGCCCACGTGTGACGCCAGTTCTCCGCGCCATGACCGGAGGCCTGCTCAACATTGTGAACCCTGTAGCCAGCAGTGATTGTTTTGAGGCCGGCATTATTTTTCTTTCCTCCTGGATTCTCTGGAATCCAAGGTCAAGAGCTATAGTTTGCCAGGGGTGGTGGCGCATGCTTGTAATCAGTACTTGGGAGGCTGAGACCAGAGGATCATAGGTTTGCAGCCAGCCTCAGCCACTTGATGAGGCCCTCTGCAACTTAGTGAGGTCCTGTTCCAAAATAAAGAATAAAAAAATAGGGCTGGGGGTATAGCTTGGAGATAGAATGTCCCTGGGTTCAATTCCCAGTACTGCCAATAAATAAATAAATAAATAAATAAATAAATAAATAAATAAATAAATAAATAATAAAAGAGCTACGGTTTGGGGGATTTAAGAAAACAGCAGGATTTACCACAAGCCTTCAAAATGCTGTTGTTCCTGTTAGGAGAACTCTGGCATAGAAGACTCAGTCTTAAGAGGAGATTGTTTTTTTCCTTCTGAGATCGAATTGAAACCCAAACACATTTGAGAACCCTTTCCTTTCCTCCCAGCGTTTATCACCTTCTATTTTCCCATGAGAAGCGCCTTTCCCGGTGGATGTCTGGATGCCCCTCAAAGGTCATTATCCTGCTCGTGATACCGCTATCTCTGGCCAGGCTGTGAGGTGGCTGGTGCCAGACTGAGGGTTACACACACATTCTTCATTTCATGACTCTGCAAAGTCAGTTCGTTCCTGGCAAGAACACAGCCCTTCTGGTGTTTGGTGTTTCTCTCTCTCTCTCTCTCTCTCTCTCTCTCTCTCTCTCTCTCTCTCTCTCTCTCTCCTCATTGATCTCTCTCATCTATTTCTCTGTTCCTGAAAATTGAACCCAGGGGCATTCTACCTCCAAGCCACACCCCTAGTCCTATTTGTATTTTTTATTTTGAAACAGGGTTCTAGCTAAGTTGCTAAGGAGCTCACTAAATTGCTGAGGCTAATCTCGAACCTGCCATCCTCCTGTCTCAGCCTCCCAAGTACTGGGATTACAGGCGTGCACCGTCATTCCCAGCCTGGTGTCCCTGACTAAGTTGAGCTTGGGCCCCATCATGTCTCAGTGATAATTCTGCCAACCCTTGTTCAATTGTTCACTATATCTCAAGGGCTGTTCAAGTGATTGGCTGATGTTATGTCATCCGGTCCTCATGCTAAGCCTGCGGGGTAAGTAGTGCCCTGGTGTTACAGATGAGGGAACAGAGGCATGGGAAGAATAATCACTTCCCGGGGCCACACAGGTACCAAATGGTGAAGCAAACTGCTCTGGGAGAGCTTAGCTACTGCCCTATCTGGCTGGCCCAGGCTCTTATCTAAAGAGGCTGTTTAGCACAGTCACTGTCTAGCCTGCTCTCCCTACAGAAACCTCTCACTTGGATTTCTCACCATTGTTTCACTGATAGGTCCCATCTCCCTCCAACCCTGGGAGATCCACAGTGGTCTGAGTCATCAGCAGGGCAGCTTTGTGCTTCGCCGGCGAATGAGTTATGGGGTTCCCTTAAGGAGGGGGGAAATGAATCAGAAGTTCATTCAGCACAACGTCCTGCAGCCATGTCTTGCCATCCACAATTAGTCGGCCAAGTCGGGTGATTCATGGCACCACGTTCCTAAGAGCAGCCCCTGCATGACCAGGCAGCTTCACCGACCTTTGCGGCCATGGCTGCATGCATAACTCCAGGCAGTCATTGTGCAACTCCGTGGAGCAGAGAGGGACCTTGTAAGCAAATAGAAATAGATGCCGGCAAGCATTTCCACAACCAGGATAACATCAGGCAGCAAAGTGAGGGTTGGGTGCACAAGTAAAAGGGAGATATGTTACTATATCACTCACGAGAACAATTTCAGACTTATGATTCTAGACTTACAATTTGTCTAGAACCTGGAGCCCAAGTTGAATGTTTAACCAGTCTCAATGACACGTACGGGGAGGTGGGGAGGGGGTGGAGGAATTGGATCCAGAGGGAAACTCACCAAGTGTTGTGTGCATGTATGTCCCTGTCACCCTATTCTTCATTATGATGTATAATTTCAACGCACCAATAAAAGTGTTTTCTAAAAAGAGCAAGGAACCTCATGCATCTTTGGATGTTTCGTTAAGGTCTTTTGTACAGTGTGTTCCCGATGAATAAGTGTGGGACAAAGAAGGATAAAGATGAATTTGGTGTTTGATGACATTTTTCATGGAGGATGTATATTTTCTATTTGTTAAAGAATTTCGCCACGCTTGAAGAAAGTGATCTGGTTATATCCATTTCACATGTTATGAAGTTATTTGCCACACCTATCATCACCATCACCATCACCACCATCATCATCACAGTAAGGAAGACCAGCTGCTCTGGCTACAAAAACTGAGGGCCAGTATTCAGTGTCCAGGTGAGTCTCACTCTGCTGTAGCCACCACCCCCCTCAGCTATGCCAGAGGCTGTCACATGGATTAACTACCTTGTTCTGCCTTCTGTTATTTTACTTTCTGATCCCTTTTTATCAGCCTAGTTTCTGCGGATTTCCGGTTACAGCTGGTTTTTCTAAGAACAAACATAAGTAGCGAGAGAGAAATCGGTAACAGAAGGGCGATCACAGCTAACAGTGGTGTACCCTGCGAATCAAAATAGCTCAAAAGAGAGGATTTTGAATGTTCTCATCACAAGGAAATGATAAATGTGTGGGATGACGGATAGCCTAAATATCCTAAGTTGATCATTCCACAATGTATCAAAACATCACCCATAAACATAGATGATTACTATCTGTGGATTAGAGAAATCAACAGGTGGTAAGCCAAGCAGGGGCTGCAAGAGCTGCCACCGTGGTGGGCAAAGGGGTAAGCAGAAAGAAGCATCCAGATGAGGGCAGGTCCATGGCAGCGCCTGTCAGGGCTGGCATGGCCTTGGGCTTCGTCCCCCTCCATGTGAATCTTGGCCAGTGCTCATGGCCCAGTCAATCATCATTTCTTCCGTAACTAGCAGATAGCTGCTGGTTTCTAGCCCTCTGGATTCCAGCTCTCCCTGCAGCATTCTGCTGCTCAGCTGCCTGGATTCCCCCAGTCCGGGGGAAGGAAAAGGAAATAGAATTAAAACTCCATCAGCCACTTTCCCTCTTGGCATGGTTTCTCGAGAAGGCCGAGTTGGAGACATGTTGGGAGTGACAGCTTAATGAGGTGTGGTGATTGTTGGAGGTGGCCTGGGCCCCACTGGGAAGTGACGGTCATCCATGGAAAGGTCTGCCAGAGGCGATGGTAAGCCCCACAAGGCAGGACGGGGGGCAGAGGCAGGAGATGGCTGTGCCCTCTGCCCCGATTGGGTCTCTTTGTGGCCAGCCTGTGTCCTGGCCTCGATTGTTAAGAATTGAAGCAACATAAGCATTTTTGTGAGCATCAGAAGGAAATAGTGCCTTCCCCCCTTCTCCAAGACCGATGAGTTGGAAGCTGAATATCCTCCTCTGTCCCCATGGAATGACAGTGAAAAACCTTGAAAAACAATTTGGAAGTGATGGCATCAATAACGCATTCTTCCCCATCTCCCTCACCCTCATCAAGAATGCTGTCCAGTTTCTAACACTTCATACAATTCAGTTGCGAGAGTCAGCTGTTTAGTTCCTTTGCTGGTTTGCTTTTAGAGAGAGGGAACATGTCTATACCTACATGATATATTTTAGAAAAAAAAAAAAACTCAGAGGGAAATGGTGGTCCTGCCAATGAGAGTTAAAGTGCCACCCTCCGACCCCCAGACGCATGTCTTGGCAGTAGTCTCGGCTGGCCAAGGTCGCTTCCTCTTACTCATCTTCCTCTAGGCTCCCAAAATATTTTCCTGGACTAAGTCCACAGGGGTGAAGGCGGGGATGTTACTTATAATCCCACATAATCCTCATTCCCATACTGAGCGCATGCAGTGCCTTTCCTTGGGAAGAACAACAGCTCATGGGAGTGGGGAGGACTGCCGGGGGCTGCCTGGCACTCTGACACCTCCAACCTGTGTCCAATTTAGAGGAGTCCTGGCCTTCCGAGGACGGATGGGCCGAGGAACGGTGGCCCCGTCATGCAGACGCATCTTGGCCTATTTTTCAGGAGCTGCCAGTCCAGTTCATACCTGACTCTGAGCAGTGACACTGTGGGGAATCCACACGGGAGGCCTTGGCAGGGATGGAGGCGCTGGTTGGATGCAGCCCTTTGCTGCACACGCTGCTGAGCTCGCCCTGGGGTCAATGGTACATTCTAGAATGAGTATTGGCTGGGAGTGCAGCTACAGAAGGTCCTCAGGAAAAAACAAACAAAAAACAGACAACTTAAGGATAGTATAGTATTTGGAGAAATGGAACTAAATCAGGCCTAGAAAGAACATGGATTCTGGGATTGCCCCTGGTTCATATCCATGCTGTGCCACTTCCTAGTATGGGGTGCAGACAAGCAACTCAACCTCTTGGTTTCCTCATCTGTAAGATGTAGGTGAGAACAATCCCCACTACTGAAGGTTACTGTAAGGTTAGATGACACATGGAAATTCTACAGGACAGGCTCCTGGGCACATGGAAATGTGCTCAGCAAACGTTACATGTGTTTCTGCAAGTGTGCGTGTAGTGAGTGTAGAAATCGTAAACACGCATCTTAATTTTACCCAATACTTTAGGATCGTGAGGCAGTCACTTATCTCTTGGTGTCAGATTTTCATCTTAGAAAGTTATATGCCCACTTCAAAGACAGGACAATTAATATGACATTCCAATAGTGGGGTTTTTTTTTGGGGGGGGTGTTTTTGGTTTTTTTTTGATACTATACTGGGGATCGAACCTAGGGAAATTCTAACCTCTGAACTATACTCCCAGCCCTATTTTATTTTTTTTATTGGTGCATTATAATCATACGTCTTTGTCAGGTACAAGCTGGTAAAGGCATACATGCACACATCTCTCATTTAACCCTTCCCCAATTCTTGCCCCCTCCCTCGTCCTCCCTCTTTCTCAAGTTCAGTTTAGTTACTGATATGTTTGTGAAAGTACATCATGAAAGAAGATCTCGCTAAGTTGCTGAGAGTCTCTCTAAATTGCTGAGGCTGCCTTTGAACCTGTGATCCTCCTGTCTTAGCCTCCCAAGTACTGGGTTTACAGAGGCGTGCCTCTACTGGGTTCCAATACTGCTTTAAATTCTACTGAGAAGTATACTATCAACATAAAATACCATTCTTCTCCCTCATCAGTCAGTCCTAACATAAAGAGAAATTGCCTTAAGAAGAAACTTAACCTTTGCTAAACTTAGACGTCTTTTATAAATCTATTTTGCTGGTGAAATTCTTTTCTTTTTTGTATGTGGTACCAGGGATTGAACCCAGGGGCATTCTAACCTCTGAACTATACCCCCAGCCCTATTTTATTTTGAAACACAGTCTCACTAAGTTGAAGAGGGCCTCCTTAAGTTGCTGAGGCTAGCTGGGAACCTGTGATCCTCTTGTCTCAGCCTCCCAAGTACTGGGATTGCAGGCATGTGCCACCGCACCTGGCTGTTGACTTCTTTTACATGCTAAAAATTCTTCATACTACCAGGGGTATTCTGAACATAGATGACTGGATAGAGCAGGCAGAGTTCAGCAATAGACACTGTCCATAACTGAATTATTACCAGACAATCGGTGAGCTTTGGGGTTTATATAAATGCTTTTTGAAAGCTCCAAGTGACCAATAATTACTTATCAAGAGTGACAAAGAGAGCAAACAAAAGAAAACCCACAAGAGGAATGTGCTCTTTGGTGATTCAGGACCTTGCCAGTTGGCCTGCGATGGAAATACACTAGGGCAGACTTTTCTAATCAAGCTACATTCTGGGAAATATCTTCTTTTCCTCTGGCTCATTTACAACGGAGATGGACTCAATTAGCCAAATCACACATCATATGAGGAGTCAGGAAAATGTGGCCCTTGTGGTCATAGCTCCCTATATCACACGGTGCCATTACACTGGGTCATATCACTAATGTTGACATTTCTTAAAAAGTTGGGAAATGCCCAAAAAGCAGTAATTAGCTCAGGAGTTTCCCTTACTGGTCTTGTGACCATCCTATGTAGGTGTCATGCTCTTGGGATGCTAACATGATACTCTTGAAGTTTGGAATTAAACAGAATATGTGTTGGTAAGTGAGCAAAGGGGAAATTTCCATTGTTGTGTTAATTGAAGCCATTCCACATTTCAGAAACATGTTTTCATCATTTATTCACTGTTTCCAGCTAGCAGGAGGAACACATACCCTTATGGGGTATTGCAATTACTAAGGATTTCAGTTTCCCATTTCCCAGTGTTATGGTTTGGATGGTATCCTTCAAAAAGATAGGTTGAAGTCTTAACCCCCAGTACCTCAGAATGGTACCTGATGTGGAAACTGGGTCATTGCAGATGCAATTAGTTAAGATCAAGTCACACAGGGGTAGTACGGTCCTTTAACCCAATAGGACCAGTGTCTTTACAGAGAAAAGACACGCAAGGAGAGATGGCCATGCAATGACAGAGAGAGGTTGTCATGATGAATGTACAAGCCAAGCAAGCTAGAAGGTTCTAGGAAGGATTCTTTCCTACTGTTTTCAAGGAAATATGGCCCTGCAGACACTTTGACTTCAGACTTGTGGTCTCCACAACTGTGAGACAACATAGATAGATAGATAGATAGATAGATAGATAGATAGATAGATAGATAGATAGATAGATAGATGGATTGTAGTCATACATCTAAATGGGGTATAAGCTGGTAGAGGTATATAAGCACACAGCACTCATTTAACCCTTCCCCAATTCCCACCCCATTCCCTGCCTCCCCCTCCTTCTCATGTTCAGCTTAGTGATTGACTTTGATAAGTTTGTGAATGTACATCATGTGCATTAGGGAGTTTCCCTCTCCCATCACCTTCAGTTAGGTCACCTTCTTTGCTCATCTAAGGTTTCTTCTTTGTCTAGAGTCCCTCTTTTGACCAACTTTCTCCCTAGCTTCTGTATATTAGGGAGAGCATCCAATTTTTTACTTTTTGTGACTGACCAATCTCACTTAGCATAATGTTTTCCAGTTTCATTCATTTCCCTGCAAATGACATGATTTTGTTCTTCTTTATGGCTGAGTAAAATTCCATTGTGTACATATCCCATAGTTTTGTAATCCATTCATCTATTGATGGACATCTTGGCTGGTTCCATAGTTTTGCAATTGTAAATTGTATGGCTATAAACATAGATACGTATGCATTAGTCTGGTAGTTTGGAAACTCACCACTAAGGAAACAAATAACCCATTCAAAAAAATGAGCTGCCAGGTGTGTTGGTGTGCGCTTGTAATCCCAGCATTTGGGAGGCTGAGGCCGGAGGATCTGGGTTCCCGGCCAGCCTCGGCTACCTAGTGAGGCATTCCACAACTTAGTGAGACCCAGTTTCAAAATAAAGAATAAAAAATAGGACTGGGGGTATAGCTTGAAGGTAGAATGCCCCTGGGTTCAATCCCCAGTACCTCAAAAAAATGGGCAAGTGAACTAAATAGACACTTCACAAAAGAAGAAATAAAAATAGACAATAAATGTATGAAAAAAATATTCAACATCATTAGCAATCAGAGAAATGCAAATCAAAACTACCTTGAGATTTCACCTAACCCCAATTAGAATGGCAATCATTAAAAACACAAATAACAAATGCTGGAGAAGGTGTGGAGAAGTGGGAACTCTATTACATTGTTGGTGGGATTGCAAATTAGTGCAACCACTTTGGAAAACAGTATGGAGGATCCGCAGACGAATGGGAATCAACCTACCACCTACCATATGATCCAGCAATTCCACTTCTGAGTAGCTACCCAAAAGAATGAAGACAATATATTTCTGATGTTTTAAGTTGCCAAGTGTATGGTACTCTGTTAAGGCAGCCCTAGGAACTTTATGCTCCTGGTTTGCACATTTCTTTTAACTTGGTGTCAATTTGCAGCATATGAAAAGCTAGTGTGATAAACATTCAGAACTTAATCCTTAGGCCATCTGCATCTGCTTGTACTTTAAGCCTCATCTGTTAATACATCAGTATTGTCACATCTGAAATGGTCAACAAGAAGGCCAAATACACAGAGCTCTTTAGAGCTCTAAATTCAGCCTCAGTATACTTATAATGGAAAGCAGTTGTCACTGCAAACTGTCTGGTTTCTTGATTTAAAGCCTTAATATATCTCTTTGTCTAGCTATATAATAGCCAAATGGGGTATTTATCATCCTTTCAGTTCTTAGAAGAAAATCACTGGAAAGTATCACTGGAAAGCATGTATTACTTTTATTTACAGAATAATAAATAAGCCAGGTACAAACTGAATTATTGTGACTTTTGTTGGCGTTGGCAAATTCTGGTTCCTATCCTGGTTAGCCTTACTTAATATTATTTTAATCACTTTTTTGCTAAGAAAAGTTGTATAAACAAAAATTTGATCAATATGTGTGGTACATTCCCATTTTCCTACTTTTCAATTATTTTAAAGATGTGCATTATAAACAGTGTTGGATTAACAGATGAATATAAAAATAGTTCAAACAAGTGATTGGATAAAGGACTGCTATGTATTGGAATATTGGACTTCTATTAACATTTTGTTTGCAAAATAGACTTTATAACATGAGAAATGTTTCATATGCACTTCGGTGAGAAAAAAATCAGCATGAGAAATTTATGGGTCATGCGTTCTCAGATAAGTAAACAAAATCTGTATAGAAAAAAATGTTAACAGACATTGTGGTTGTATGGTAGGATTTCAAATAAGTTTTGTACTTTTTGCTGTTTTCCAAACTCTCACTGGAGGCAAAAATTCCTTCTGTAGTCCAAAATCAATTTAATACTAAAAGTAAATGCACCCAGGCATTAATAGTAATTATCTATAGATTGTAATATTGTACGTAATTTTTTTTTAATTTTCTCTTTTGTACTTTCTGTATATTCTAATATAACGTTTTTTTAAAAATTCACAATAAAAAATAAACTTAGCTGGGCATGGTGTCACACACCTGTAATCTCTGTACTTAGAAAGCTGAGACAGGAGAATCACAGGTTCAAAGTCAGCCTCAGTAACTAAATGAGGCTCTCAGCAACTTAGCAAGACCCTGTTTCCAAATAAAAAAATAAAATAGGGCTAGGGGTATAGCTCAGAGGTAGAATGCCCCTGGGCTTAATCCCCAGCATCACAATAAACTAATAAATAAAATAAACTTATAAAGAGATAAGCTTATGGATGATCTAACCACAGTGGGCATATTCAAGGTCTCAGAGTGGCTTTACAATGGCTGAACTCATTAAACTTTTGAGATGATGTCACAAGGAACCACTATAATTCCCGTTGTAGACATATAATTGTTCCCAACTCTTCTCCTCTCCTATTTCTACGCTCTTTGCCATAGGACTTTGCAGAAGATATTCTTCACTGTGCATCGATGCCAGCTCGGCCGTATGACTTGCTTTGGCCAGTGATGTGGGCGGAGTAACAATGGGCTGGTTGGGAGCCTGGATGGTAAGATGCACCACATACATCTGCCCCTTGCCTTGTACACCCGCTGTGAAAAGAGGCCTTCAGGAGTAGCTGCTGCTCCTTCAGCCTGGCTGAAAAAAACACATGGAGCAAATCCAAGTCCAACCCCAGTTCGAGGCGAGGCTCTTCTGCCTGAAGCAGAACCACCTGCTGGGTCCAGCCTAGACCAGCCATTTGGTCAGCCCAACTCTTTTCCTCTCCTGTCTCCACTAAGACTAAATATCTATTAAATAATGTGCTGTGTAACATAGGTAAGGTCATAAATGTCCATGGTAAATGTCCTATTTCCATGAAGAGTCAATGTCTGTTGATGGAAGTTTTTGACTTCGGGCTATTTTGTTATGCAGCAAAACTAACTGGTACAATGCCATCGACAAAAACACAGTATTGGGCAGGATGAACAGTCCTTTATGAGGACTCCTTTGTTCTTATATTGTAGCTTCAAAATATACATAGCCCTTCATTACCCTTAAATCTTGATGAAGTTGGGCCTTTTTGTGTATATATGTCAGTTTCTGAAGTATGTATTTATGAAAGTATTTATGTGGCAAAATTATTAAGTATTAGGAATTACGACTCTCCCCATACACCACCATGCTCATGTACTGGTGCCCTTCATTTAAACCCATAAGTATACAGTCTTCACTTTGCCATATTCTGGTTCCCATTAAAGAATAGTGTTCTGGGCTATAAACCTAAATGTTTGTTTAGAAACTCATCTTAGGAATTCTAAGATCATTAGACATACTGTGCTATTCTTTGCTACACAGACTGGCATTATCTTTCCTTTTAGACCAGGGTTTCTCAACTTCAGCACTTTGAGTCAAATGATCCTTTGTCATGGAAGGTGCCCAGTGCATCATGGGATATTTAGCAGAATCCCTGGCCTCTGCCTGCAAACCACTGTGCCAAGTAGTGACCATCAAAAATGTTTCCAGAAATTTCCAACTGTTCCTTTGGGGCAGGAGGGCGGGGAGGGGGGCAGGTTGCCCTTCGTGGAGAACTACTTTTTTTTAGAGAAAATTGGGATTCAATTTGGCTGAGTCAAATTTACAATGGTAGACATCACTGGATATACTTTAAGGGTCTCATCTTATAACTAACTCAGTCTGTTGTAAAAATAGAGAGATCTTAAATTCAATCTCATCCATAGAACTTCTGATGCTTATGGTAAATCAATGTATCGTCATTGATGCCTGTGGGGAAACCCCAAAAGGTGGTATTGGCTTGACAGGTAGATTTGCTAAATCCATCTGCATTTACTCTGAAGTCAGGCAAAACCTCCGCTGTTGCACACACCGCCAGGCAGGCTGGTGGGACAGGCCATGCCACGAACTGTGTTTTTTAGGGCACAACATCATAGCTAGCTTAGCACTTCATAAAAATGACCCGGAAATAGCCAATCTTTAACTATAAGTGAGGAGCCCTCAAATACCACCTTACTAAAAGATTCCATTTCTATCAAACAAAAGATGAAGCAAAAGTTTAATTTCCTGACAGTTTATGTGCTTCAGCAGGAATGTAGGCAAGCGCCAGTTAAGCGTGGAACCTCACTTTGGGACATGTGTTTAAAATAACCGTCAGAAAAGAATTTGTGTTTGTGACCATATCCTTTTCAACAAAATTCAGATGAGCTCCAAGTACCTTCACCCTGAAACATAAGGAGAGCATTTTCAAATTCTTAAGGCAACTTGAGTTTGAGGTCATCTTTTAAAATCACCTAAACCAGCCAGGTGTGGTGCAGGTCTGTAATCCCACTACTTGGGAGGCAGAGACAGGAGTATCATAGGTTCGAGGCCAGTCTCAGCAACTTAGGGAGACCCTATTTCAAAGTACGAAAAAAATAAACATGGCTGGAGGTATATAGCTCAGAAGTGGAATGCTCCTGGGTTCAATCTGGTATCATAAAAAATTTTAAAAATTTAAAAAGCACCTAAGCCTCAGTTTCCTCATCTGAAGAATGAGAAGATAGAGCTGAACTGGGTTTGTGGTCCCATCAGCAAAAACATCCTTGAGCCGTATGATGGTTTGTCGGTGAAAACAATGATTCACATGACAAAGGAACTGGGCAGTATTGGGCAGTTTCTGTTAAGATCTGGCTTATACTTCAAGCAACTTTCCCAGAAAGGTTTCCTCACAAAACAACCAGCAAAACATGCTCAAACCCAGGAAAGCAATTTCCTCCATTCTTACTGAAGACCCATCAGGAGATCCTGTCAAGAGACAATAGGAAGTAAAAAGAAGAGACATGGAATTATTACTGCAGGTGCAACAGATTTAAGAAAAAAATGCATCTGCCAAGCATGGTGGTATACCTCAAGTACTTGGGAGACTGAGAAAGGAGGATGGCAGGTTCGCAGCCAGCCTCAGCAATTTAGAAAATGAAATAATGTTTCAAAAGAAATGTTTCAAAAAAAATACAAAGGGCTGATAGGGGCGTAGCTTGGAGATAGAATGCCCCTGGGTTCATTCCCCAGTATAAAAGAAAAAAAAAAAAAGTATGCCCTCAAAGACAGGTCCTTTTAAGCTAGAGTAGATGATTGCATCTGTGTTAACATCACAAAGTCACTAAATAAGATGAGAAAGGACTTGAGAGAATTATGATGGGCGATCAGTGCTGATTTCTACAACCCTAACCCACAATCGGATTTATTGGAGATGGACATTTGCAACCAATTTAAAGAAAGAATTTCTATAACATTTGTCAAAAACTGGTGGGAAAAAAAAAATCTATTTCTACTCGGAGGTACTCTTCACTGGTTCTAATACATGTTGTGGGGAGAGAAGTCCCCTGAAGGGCAAGAAAGAAAAAATGTCCTTCCTCTGTGGGTGTACTCCAGCAAGGCAACCCCAACGGGGACTTTAGAACCCTGCTTCTTTGAGAGAAGAGAATGAAAAGAGCCCTTCAATTGCATGAGAAAAAGGCCGAAATGCACACTCTTAGCAAGACTCGCACCCCCACCCCACGTGCAGAAATGGATTCTGTGTCACCACCAACTATCGACAGGATGTGCCACAAATGTACCCAAACCCACTGCCTTTCCTGCCCCTCCTCCCCACACCCCACCTCTTCATGGAGAAAGGACCTGGGCCCCCTGCTTATAAACCTGCTGCTTTTATGACAGGCAATTTGTTTACCTAGGACGAAGATCTCAGGTTCTCACTAATTCATTTCAGGAGGAAAGGGGAGCGGGCTGGGATGTGGAGGAAAGTGGGCAAAGAGGTGTGTGTATGTAAGCTTTAATACTCTGGACCTCACTGTGATGTATAATTGCAATGCACCAATAAAATAAAATTATATATAAAAAAGAGGATCACACAGAACTTAGCAAAACCCCATTTTGTGTGTGTGTGTGTGTGTGTGTGTGTGTGTGTGTGTGTGTGTATGGTATTGGGGATTGAATCCAGGGGAATTCTACCTCTAAGCTACAACCCCAGCCCTATTTTTTATTCTTTATTTTGAAACAGTCTCACTAAGTTGCGGAGAGCCTACTAAGTAGCTGAGGCTGGCTGCAAACCCGGATCCTCCTGTCTCAGCCTCCTAAGTACTGGGATTACAAGCGTGTGCCACCACGCCCAGCTGCAAAACCCCATTT
Organism: Graphiurus murinus; assembly: GCA_004027655.1. Taxonomy (NCBI): domain Eukaryota; kingdom Metazoa; phylum Chordata; class Mammalia; order Rodentia; family Gliridae; genus Graphiurus; species Graphiurus murinus. Next base: position 28,006 of record PVLC010001824.1, on the reverse strand, counting down.
TAAATTTTTTTTAAAAATAGGGCCGGGAGTGTAGGTGGAAGGTAGAATGGCCCTGGGTTCAATCCTCAGGACCAAAAAGGAAGAGGAGGAGGAGGAGGAAGAGGAGGAGTAGAGAAAGAAAAGATGTTGTCATGAAATTTCAACTCCTAATTGATTCATTGTTTAACTATCTTCCAATTCTACCCCAAGGGAATTATAATTCATATCAATTTACATTTGCAAAAATTTAGAAAGAAAACTAAATACAGATAGGCTAACGTAGGGAAGTGACCTGAGGTTGGCGCTGTTAAGTCCTTCCGGACGCATGCGCTAGAGGTCGACATTCTTGTCCCGGATGGGCATACCAGAGATATTTGACTTAGTTTAAGAATGGAAAGATCCAGCACTTGGAAAGAGTTGTTGCTAGCTTTGTTTGTTCCCATAAACAACTCAATTTCTTGTTGCTCAATAAAAATGAAAACTGACAGTTTGTAAAAACCAGAAAACATAAAACCTTGGACCGTGTTTAAGGGCTGATTGATATTTCCAGACTCTTGCGAGGATCCTGGGGGAGAAGCCTATTTAGGATTCTGTAGTGTCAGTGAAAAATCCTTCTCTGGAAAACCTGCTACAAATTGGCCAAAAGTTTTTTTCCGATTCCAATTCCAGTGTGTATCTTTTGCGAGAGTTTGGGCCCACGGAACAGCATTAGCTCGGAGTTAAGTTTACATCATAATGGTTCAAAAACTTATTATGCATAACTCTGTAATTAACAATGAGTCCAGGTGAAATGGCAAAAATTTGAGTAACAATAATGATGATGATTTCAATTCTCTCAACACTGGACCTAGGGCTTACTTTGAAGATACACTTGACTTAAGTAGACTTGAGCTATGTCTCTCCAGGCCAAATAAAGATGAGACTGGAACGAAGCAGTTGTCAGAACAATGCAAGCAAGGCCAACTTACTCTTGGAAGAGGATCTCTGCAATGATGCAGGACTATGGACAAGGGAGATCCACGGATGGTAATGAGGCTGCGGTAGACGGTGTGCCAAAACAGGCCCCCAAGATTTCCTGCAGCTAGTGCCCAAAACTATACTATAATATCATAGCTATGCTTATGTTATGCAAAAAGAGTTTGCAGATATAATTAAGGTTACTAACCAGTTGACTCTAAGCCAGCCACAAGAGAGATTATCTGAAAGTGCACAGTCTTATCACATGAGCCCTTTAAAAGCTGTGGATCTTCTCCAGCTGGCAGCAGTGGAGAAAATCAGAGACTGAAAGTACTTGCAGGGACTAGACACACAGCTATTAGCTGGGGAAGGGAAGGCATCATAAGCAAGGATAAAACTGCCTACAGGAGTCTATGATGACTCCAGTCGACGATCAACCTAGAAATATAGGCTTAGTTCTATAAGTTCAAGAGTTTGAAAACAGAAACTTTCCCCCAGATCCCCCAAAATAGAGCCCCATCTGGCCAACATCTTGATTCTGACCTGAGCAGAGAACCCAGTGGATCCCATTCAGACTTCTGACCTGCAAAACCCTGAGAATAAAGGGGTGTTGTTTCACAGCAATGGAAAACAGATGCAGGAGTTTGGTAAGGTTTGGGTACAAAACCTAATATATATATATATATATATATATATATATATATATATATATATATATATATATATATATATCACCTAGAACAGGTGTCTTTGTTATCTGAACATTTTTATCATGGAAAAGTTTAAACCGCACATTTATCATCTGTTGTCCATTTGTGTGTATGTGTATGTGAGAGAGAGAGAGAGAGAGAGAGATCTGAAATGTCCCCCAAAGCTCATGGGTTGGAAGCATGGCCCCCATGCAGCAAGGGTCGGAGGTAGGGCTTTTAAGCAACTATTGGCTCATGAGGGCTCCAACCTCATCAGTGGATTAATCCATTTGAAGGGCTGATAATAGGAATGGGCCACTGGGTGGTAACTGTGGGCAGATGGGGTGTGAATGGAGGAGGTGGGTCACTGGGTATGGCCTTGGGGACTGTATCTGTCCCTGGTCCCTTCTCTTTGTGCCTCCTGGCTGCCGTGAGCTGAGCGGTTTTCCTCTGCCGCACCCTTGGCTACGATAGTCATTTCTGCACTGGAGTCAGCTGACCTTGCACTGAATCGCTGAAACCATGAGCCAAATAAAATTTTCCTCCTCCAGGTTGGTCTTGTTGGGCATCTGGGTCACAGTAACAAAAAGCTGGCAGAGAGAGAGAGAGAGAGAAGAAGAAGAAGAAAAAGAAGAAGAAGAAGAAGAAGAAGAAGAAGAAGAAGAAGAAGAAGAAGAAGGAGCTTCTTACATCGTGACTGGGGGACAACTCGCACTGGAATCACCTGGGGAGCTAACTAGAAATGCACATTCGAGTCCCACACCAGACCTATTGAGTCTGTGGGGGCCCAAGAATCTGTGTCACTGAAATATCCCCCAAGACTAAAGCACTGACCTTTGCTAATAAGCCCACTAGAAGCACCGCTCCTGCACCCTGTCTTCCCACAGAGCAGCCTCTCACTCCTCAGAGACAAGAGAGCTAAAGATCCCCATGCCCGCGGCTCCACCCCTCTTCCCTCCCACACCCTGGCACAGAGGGAGGAGCAGGGAGCAGTGGGCTGTGTCAGAGCACAATGCTGGGATGGTGCTGGGAGTCCTCAAGGGTGGATTCAGAGGTGGGAGCGCTTGGGTTTGAGTCCCACTTCTGCCACGCCAAGCAAGTTGAGTACCCTTGGGCTAGTTACTTATATGCTCTGTGCCTTGATTTTCTCATATGCAAAATATGGATGATAAAATTGCCTACTTCATAGAGTTGTAAGGAATAAATTAACAAATACAAGTAAAGTTCTTACAGGTGTCTGATGTGTAGGATGCCCTCAATGAGTATGAAGAGAATATTAGTAACATTTGTGGGAATGGGGAGAGCTCAGTAGTAGAGTGCATGCCTAATCACACACACACACACACACACACACACACACACACACACACACACACCAAATAGTTTGTTCTCTTGGCCTACTAACCAAATCCACTTAATTCTTTGTCAAACACTACATAAAATATTGCAGGTGTGGGCTGCAGGTATGGGCTAGGGGTGTGGCTGAGTGGTAGAGTGCTTGCCTAGCATATATGAGTCCCTGGATTTGACTCTAGTATTGCAAAAGAAAAGACAAAAGAAGGAAAAGAGAAAAAAAAAAAACCTGGTGTATGTCTAGAGTTGGATTTAAATCATAAAATTCCAATTAACCTATTTTACAATAAACTAAACTGCTGAATTGAATGCCATATTGATTTATTAAGCTAGTGTAACTAAGCGTAATTGTATAGGGGCTTCATTTACCACTCTTAAGATCGTGCTCTCTATTGTGTGCCTGAACAAATTAGCTAGGGATTTATATGTTTGTTTGTTATTTTTCTATAGAGAAACCTGAACACTCATTGAACTTTTATAAATGAATAATAGGACTTATTTTGACATGATAATGTTACCATATATAATTCCTTCAGATAATCCTCTTTTTAATTGTAAGGCCTTCCACAAGATATCAGATTCCTCATGTTTTATTTGTTTGTTTTTCCCATGACCTGAGGAGGAAATGTTTCCAATGAAATTCTATCTAGATTAATCTGACAATTGGTTTAAAGAAACTTGGTACTCACGGTGATGGCACTGGTACGAGTGTGCACACTGGTTTCTTTGCTTTCATGTCCTCTGTTCCTTCCTTCATTCATTGATGCAAAAATGCATGTTGAAAATTCACTATGTTCTGTGTTAGGAAACTGGGACAGACTCAAGCCCTGCGCTCCTAGAAACTAAAAACATGCAAGAGCTATATCTGTTGCAAACTTACCAAGTCATTCCATACGTTCATCTGATGCTTCAAACTAGCTCATACATTTCCAGACTCTAAAGTTCCCCCTACCCCAAAAAATTCACATTCCCTTTTCTCTCATATCTGCTGCAGAACTTGAGCAAAACGTTGGGTGCTAAATAAGGTTCAGTTGTCTTTCCCCATTGTTTATTGGTTCTATGATCCTAAAAGCCCTAAGAGATTCATACAAAGAAAAGGTGAGTGACCTGTTTAAGAATCAGAGAAGCGAATGTTCTCTGTTGGCTGCCTCCCCTCTCCTTCTGTTAATCACTGTGGCTGTCAGAATGTCTCTTGTATCCTGCAACAGTAGACTTCGCATGACCAGTTTTGCAATGACTGCACAATCCTAGCTTACATAATGCAGACTGGGCTTGCAGCTCTACCTTAAGCCTTTGGGACCAGGCCAAAGCTCAAGATCACTGGAGCACCCACTCAGCCTGAAACTGAAGGACAGAAGCTCAAGGTCTGTCATTGGCTGCCTCCTGCTCTGATACCCTGCAGAACCATCCCTTTGTTCTCTTCCAGCCTTGATGTCATTTGTGACAGCTATGTATTGTCCAAGCTCTTGGTCCAGCAACTTGGACTAAATGTTCTCTCTCAGTGACTGTTGACTGGTCCTGGGTTTATTGAGAAGATTCTTGCTGGGACCTCTCATTTGGAAACTGCTAGAGCTTCATGAAGTGTTGATAGCCACTGGCTCCTCAAAGTGTTTCAGGACCGACAGGAAGTCTCCCAAACTTTGGAGTACTTTGGCCAAACTCTTGCTTTCCATACTCCGCTTTCCCCACTGCATCTCTTTTGGAGTATCGAATGCTGTGTGGTTATTGTCATGAGACTGTAGAATCACCTTGCTAGCTTGTGGAAAAAGAAAGAGACTTTGCACCAGAGACTACTCATCCTTGATCCATCTCCAAGGTATTCGCTATCTCTAAATCTCAGCGAGGTCTTGCATTTCTTTTCCTTCTAGAAGAAAGGAATAGGAGTAAGCTAAAGGATGCTCTGTGTTTCTGGGGGAGGGCTGGAGGGCTGCCCATAAATTAAAGCTGTCCTCCTAGTGATATCTTTCTTAAGTGGCCTCTGAGAGACCAAGTGAGAGCTAGAAGCCTGGCGTTTGTTAACATTCTCTTCCCTCTCACCTCTGCGGAGGTTGCCCCGTGTCCTATGTAAACTGCTTTGGGGGTGATGTCAAATCAATAGGCCCAGTCTTGTCTTTACCCTCCACCCTCACACAGGGAGGGGACAAAGTATGTCTCCTGCCACTGGAAAGAGCTTTGCAGGGAGCTTTCTCTTCTGCCTCTCCAGCCCTCAGACATCCTGTCATAGATTCCCAAACTTACTGGCTTACTGCCTTCTCTCTCTTTTTTTATTTTATTTTATTTTATTTTTTTTTTGTGGTACTGGGGATTGAACTCAGGGGCATTCTACCTCCAAGCTATAACCCCAGCCCTATTTTTTTTTTTTTTTTTTTTTGCGATACTGGGGATTGAACTCAGGGGCATTCTACCTCCGAGCTACACCCCCAACCCTATTTTTTATTCTTTATTTTGAAACCGGGTCTCACTAAGCTGGGGAGTGCCTCACTAGGTAGCTGAGGCTGGCTATGAACCCAGATCCTCCGGTCTCAGCCTCTCAAATGCTGGGATTACAAGCATGCACCACCATGCCCAGCTATTGCCTTATCTTTTAAAAGAAAAAAATTACTCAATGCCCCCTGGGCACTTCTACTGCCCCTTATTTTTATTTAGTTCCTCCCAGTTGCACCCAAGGCAACTAATATCACCTTTCACCCCAGACTATTCCGAGTCCTCTGGGAGACAGTATCACCAACTTTGGGGGTCTGTGTATAATGTAGTATTTATGCCCAGTCTTATGGAGAAAGATTCCAAGTGATCACAGGAGAGAGGTGCTAGAATTCTTGGACATCTGGCTTAATGTTCCAAAATCCTATTATTCTGTTGCCCTAAATGTCTGCTGGATTTTAATCTTCTTTCATGATCTAGTTTATCTTAAAAGAATAGTCCCTGTTTCTTCACTCTGGTTTCTCATGGATTTCGATTCCATGAACATCAACCACTTCCTGACCACATATTTCTTCATCTGGAAAATGTGGATGAAGCTTGCCTTAACCCTTTGCCTTATCTATCAACTCTTTTTACTCATCTCTTGTGCAACCCTGAGACTTTTTCTTGGGCTTCTGTAGTTGGTGGTCACTATTTCCATTATTAATTTGTAATGTGTCCCTGGGGTACATTTCCTTCCTGATTCCTCCATCTTCAAAGTGGTTGCCCTCTGGAGTTCTTAGGAGTCATATTTAACAGTGTGGCCTCACATTCAAGCGGTCAGATGGGACATTAGGTCACACTGTTAATCATCATCATCATAAAAACGTATTGAACATTTAATGGAAACCACCATCAACTCTATTTGCTTGGCCAAGAAAGATGTACTTTTCTAGGTAGACTGAGAAAGTCAAAGTATCCAATAGACAGCAAGGAAGTGTATTCTGATGATTGAACTTTTTAAAATGTACCCACTATGAATGAGATGTCAGTCCCTTAAAGAATGCCCCCCCCCCCCCCCCGCTGAGTGATTCTGAGTGTCCTCAGCATTCTGCAGTAGATGTGAATTCCGGCTACGGGACAAGGTTGGGGTGACACATAGATTCCTTAACAGTGAATAAATCTGTCAAAATCATTTTAAGAAGATGCTTTCTGCACCAAAGTGTCTGTTTATATTTTTCCTGTATGGAGAAAAATGCATATTTACTTGAAAACTGATGCAGACAGGGCTACGTGACTTGGAGAGTTAATGATCCTAAGAACATCACCACTCGGGCTTTCTTCAGGATGTCTTCTTGATCTTCATCTCACTGGTGCTGGACAGGGGATGCCAAGGGAGGGTGGTGCAGACTCAGATGGCTTGCAACTTCCCCCTGCGTCCCATTACTGCTTATGGGATTTCATGGCTAAGAGAACAGCCACGATTCCCTTCTCTTCATGGAGAGTTTCTAAGTATAGTCATCTTTTGAGCAAATGCCGATTTCTCTTCCCTTTCCTTTATCCCTGCTTACCCTCCTTTTTCCCCCCCTCTAACCAAATGTTAAAATACAGATGGACAGAGAAAGTTTGGGGCAATTTCCTTGTGATGTTTAAAAAAGCTCTATTTTTCTTATTTTTACCTTAAAAAAAAGCAACAGTGACAGTTACTGTTGGTTGAGTCATAATTTATTAATAGACCTTATTTTTTGAGCAGTTAACAGCAAAATTGGATGGGAAGTATAGTGATCCCCTGTGTACCCTTTGCTTTATTTATTTTTTTGCTTTGTTTTGTTTTGCTTTGCAGTGCTGAGGATTGAGCCCAGGGGAATTCTACCTCTGAGATACACCCCAGCCCTATTTTTTTTTATTTTGAAACAGGGTCTCACTAAGTTGCTGAGAGCCTCTCTAAATTATTGAGGCTGGCTGTGAACCTGCAATCCTCCTGTCTTAGCCTCCCAAGTGCTGGGATTATAGGCATGCACCACCACACCTGCTTCCCATTAGACCCTTGATCCTACACCTGCACGGCCTCCCCCACTGTCAATTGACAAGCCCACAATGACACATCATTGTTACCCAGAATCCATAACTTACATTGAGTTCACACTTGGTGTTGGATAATCTATGGATCCGAAAAAAAATGTGCAATGACATGAATCCACCATTGTAGCATCATACAGAATAGTGCCACCACCCTAAAACCCCCTGCCCTCGGTCTACTCATCCCTGCCTTCTCCCCAGTCCCTGGTAACCTTTGAACTTTTTGCTATCTCCATAGCTACATACTAGGAATCAAATAGTTTATAACTTTTTCAGGTTGGTTTCTTTCACTTAGTGGTATGCATTTAAGCTTCCTCCATGTTTTGTTTTGTTTTTTTCAGATCTTAATAGCTCATTTCATTTTAGCACTGAATAATATTACATTGTTTGAATGTACTTCTGTTATCCATTTACTTTTACATTTTTATTTATTTATTTATTTATTTATTTATTTATTTATTTATTTTGGTACTAAGGATTGAGCCAAGGGCATTCTACATCTGAAATACAGCCCGAACTCTTTATCTTTTATTTTGAAGCAGGGTTTCCCTAAGTTGCTGAGGGTCTCACTAAGTTTGTGGAGGCTGGCCTTCAGCCTGTTCTGACCATATCCATTTATGCATTGAAGGGCTTTTTGTCTGTTTCAAACTTTTGACTATTAGAAATAAAGCTTCTGCAACCATCTGCGTGCAGGTTTTTGTGTGGGCCTAACTTTTCAGCTCATTTGAGTAAATACCAAGGAATGTGATTGCTGTGTTAGATAATATGAATAGGTTTACTTTTCTTTCTTTCTTTCTTTCTTTCTTTTTTTTTTTTTTTTCAGTACTGGAGATGTAACCCAGGGGCATTCTACCTCTGAGCTATACCCCCAGCCCTATTTTTATTCTTTATTTTTGAATCAGGGTCTCACTAAGTTGCAGAGGCCTCACTAAGTAGCTGAGGCTGGCCTCGAACCTGGATCCTCTGGTCTCAACCTCCCAAGTCCTGGGATTACAAGCGTGCGCCACCACACCTGGCTGAATAGGTTTAATTTTGCAAGAAACTGTCAGGCTGTCTTCCAAAGTGGCTGTACCATTTTGCATTTCCACCATCAATGAATCCAAGTTCTGGTTGCTCCACATTCTCCCCATAACTGGGTGTCATCAGCATTTTGGATAATTGGTTGTTCTGATAGATAATAATAGTATCTCATTGTTTTAATTTACATTTTCCTGATGGCATGCAATGTGGAACATCTTTTCATGTGCTATTTATCATCTTTCCATCTTCTTTGGTGAGGTATCTGTTAAGGTCTTTGGCCTGTGTTTTAATCTGGTTGTTTTCTTATTGCTGATTTGAAGAGTTCTTTGTATATATTGGATATAGTCCTTCATCAGCTGTTTCTCTTGCAAATATCTTATCCTGATCTGTAACTTGTCATCTCATTTTTCTGGACAGTGTCTTTTTCAAAGGAGAAAGTTTTCATTTGAATGAAGTCATGTGTTGGGTGTGGTGGCACACTCCTATAATTCCAGAACTTGGGAGGTTGAGACAAGAAGATTGCAGGTTTGAGGCTAGCCTCACCAACTTAGCAAGACCCTCAATAGCTTAGTGAGACTCTGTTTCAAAATAAAAAATAAGCTGGGCGTGGTGGCTCACGCTTGTAATCCCAGCATTCGGGAGGCTGAGACCAGAGGATCCGGGTTCGCGGCCAGCCTCAGCTACCTAGTGAGGCACTCCGCAACTTAGTGAGACTCGGTTTCAAAATAAAGAATAAAAAATAGGGCTGGGGGTATAGCTCAGAGGTAGAATGCCTCTGAGTTCCATCCCCAGTACCGCAAAATAAATAAATAAATAAATAAATAAATAAATAAATAAATAAATAAATAAATAAAAATAAAAAAGATTAGGACTGTAGGTCAAATGTAGAATGCCCCTGAGTTCAATCTCTGATACCAAAAATTTTAAAAAATAAAAAATTAAATCATGCTATCAGTCCTTTTATGCATTATGCCTTTGGTGTCATTCCTAAAAAAATCATCTTATACTCAAAGTCATCTACATTTTTTTGCTGATATCTTCTGGGAGTTTAATAGTTTTACATTTTACATTTAAGTCTATGATCCATTTTGAGTTAATTTTTTTTTTTTTTTTTTTTGTGGTACTGGGTGTTGAACTCAGGGGCATTCTACCTCCAAGCTATACCCCCAGCCCTATTTTTTATTCTTTATTTTGAAACAGGGTCTCACTAAGTTGCAGAGTGCCTCACTAGGTAGCTGAGGCTGGCCGCGAACCCGGATCCTCCGGTCTCAGCCTCCCGAATGCTGGGATTACAAGCGTGTGCCACCACGCCTGGCTGTTGAGTTAATTTTTATAAAGGGTGTGAGTCTGCGTCTAGATTCTTTTTTTTTTTAATGCCTAGTTATTCCAGCAAATTGTGGGAAAGGATATCTTGTATCCCTTGTATTTCTTGTACCCTTTTGTTACAGATCTCAGTTGACTATATTTGTCTGTCTGTCTGTCTGTCTGTCTGTCTGTCTGTCTCTCTCTCTCTCTCTCTCTCTCTCTCTCTCTCTCTCTCTCTCTCCATTCTGTTCCATTTGTCATTCTTTCACAAGTGCCACACTGTATTGATTACTGTGGCTTTAAAGTAAATCTTAAAAGTTGGTTAGTGTTAGTCCTCCAACTTTGTTCTTCTACTTCGATATTGAGTTAGCTACTTTGGGTTTGTTGCTTCTCCATAAAAACTTTAGAATCAGTTTATCAATATCTACAGAATAACTTGGTGAGATTAGAGTTGAGATTTCTTTGAATCTAAAGATCAATTTGTGAAGAACCAAGAACTTGAAAATATTGAGCCTTCTGTCCATGAACATGGAATGTCTCTCCATTTATTTAGTCCTTCGATTTCTTTCTGCAGGGTTTCACAATTCCTCTTGTATAAATCTTATATGCTGCCGGGCATGGTGGCACACACTTGTAATCCCAATTTGGGAGGCTGAGACCAGAGGATCCGGGTTCGCAGCCAGTCTCAGCTACTTAGTGAGGCCCTCAGCAACTTAGTGAGACCCTGTTTCAAAATAAAGAATAAAAAAATAGGGCTGAGGGTGTATCTTGGAGGTAGCATACCCCTGGATTCAATCCCTATTTTTTTCTACAAAAAAATCTTATATGCATTTGTTAGATTTATAACCAAGTATTTCCTTTGTGAGAGATGTAAATTGTAAGTTTTAAGATGTATGTGTCTTTGCAGATTGTAGTTTTACTCATTCAACTTTAATGCATGCTACCACTATATCTGGATGTGGTCTTGCTGCTCATGTTGTCATTGCTGATGTCACCTGACTTTCATAAAATCTTTTCAACTTTCTCTCTCTCTCTCTCTCTCTCTCTCTCTCTCTCTCTCTCTCTCTCTCTCTCTCTCTCTCTTTCTCTCTCTCCCCTCCCTCTCCCTCTCCCTCTCCCTCTCCCTCTCCTACTTTCTCTCCCTCCCTTCCTTCCTTCCTCCTTCCCTCCCTCCCTTCCTTCCCTCCTCCATCCCTCCCTTCCTTCCTTTCTTCTTTCTCACAGTCTCTCTCTTTTTCAGTGTATTTGTACATGTGTGTTTGTTAGTCATCAGTTCTGTGAGGCAGTCATCTGTGACTCACTTCCCGCCAGGATGGCCACATCACATAGGTGGTATCGCCACCGGCCACCAATAAGAAGACTGAAATTAGAAAAAATACTTTTGTATAATTGAATGCTTAGTGCGGCCCATTCAAACTTAGCATTTTTAGCTACAAGTGATGCAATAAGAAAATCATTCTTTCTGGGATATCTGTATGCAAAAAGTCTTACAAAGAGTTTCCGAAGTTTAGACCTTCAACTTATGTTGAGTTATAACTTGCTCAAAGCAAAGTAAAATATTAAAATATTCTGTTCTCCAAAAAGACACTAATGTTTAAAGGAATAAAGTCATGCTATCTGTCATTTCTAAGAGACTCAAGGAATCAAACAACCATCGTGTCACAACTCCAGAGAGAAATGAATCGTAATAACAGATCCATCCTCTGATGGTTGGAAGTCTGACAGAGTTGTAGCTCAGAGTCTGGGAGACCCAGTCGGAGAGAGCACTTTGCTTGACTTAGGGGAAATCTGCTCTCTTAGGTGGCCATGAAGAATGAAGGAAACTCAGGCTGAAATCATCCTGATTATTCACACAGCCCAGCTAAGCGGGAAGAAAGTATACAGGCCAATAACATTCCCTCTTATCTAAGCAGGTCTCTTCTACCTGTTTATTTGTTCATTCATTCATTCATTCAAATAATTTTTGAACGTCTACTCTGCCAACTTTCTCACTTATGAGCTGTGTAAATAAGTTATGCATCCAAGCTACCTCTCTCATCTGCCAAGCAAAGATATTAACAATTTCCTCCTGGGGTGGTTATATGCTTTCTACCAGTTGAATGTGTGTAAAATGCTTAGCACTGTGCCCGGCCCCTAGGAAGCACCCCTCTTTTAGCTCTTGTTATGATTATTCCTGGGTGTCAGACACTGTGTTCTGCAGCAGTCCACGTTATCTCTGAATATGAATAAGTGTGAGAATGAAACTACCCTCTGCGCTTCAAATTGCCTTCCTGTATATTACTTTCAGCGCCATGGCTACTAGACCAGAAAAGCCATCTGGTACAAGCCTTTTATTTTACAGAAGAGAAAAATGGACCTTCACTTAGGAGGAGGGAAAGGGGAGAGAGATAAGGCAGAAAGACTATTATTTTGTAAGGTAATTTGCCCATGGTTGCAATTAGTAGAAGGAGACGTGGCACTGGCAGTCATGTCTCCCAGTTCCCAGCTCGGCGGTTTTCAGTCCCTTTGGCTTCCTCAGTCATTCCATCTGCCGTCGTGTTTGTTTCACTTAATTCTCCAATTGAGGTCCAGCTGACCCTGTATTCCTAGGACTTGGGACAGGTAATTAAGGGCAGCCTGTTCCAGTTCCATGTGCCCCTTGTCACTTCTTCTTTGTCCTTGCTTTCCAGAATGAAACTAGAAATTGTACTTGAGAGACTGAGTAATGTTTAACTCACACACATATTCCACTATTTTTCAAATACATGCTGACTTTTATACTTGTATTGGTGCGTTGTAATTATACATCACAGTGATATTCAAAGTGATAAATCCATACATGCATACATCACTTGGACATGTTATTTTAATACAATATATCACATCCTCATTATTAATCTTTAAGGAGCATCAAATATGGGTCAAGCACTAAACTAAATACTTTGACATATCGTGTCTCTAAGGGCAAAGTGCTTACGTCCTGGCTCAGGAATCCACAGCTGTAGGGAGAGAAAGTGTCCTAAAACAGTTGATTTAACAGGATTTGGTCTTGGCCAGTTTAATTTATCCAGTTGGTCCTGGCAGAGAGATGTGACCATCTCTGTGTTAAACAAAAGTAATACACACATTTCTCTTAATGATTGAACAAGAGCAACAACAAGAAAATTCTTGTGAATAGCCAAAACTGTGATCTATTCCTTAGATTTATCTGGATGGACCCAGCTTGAAAGGCACTGACATAAGAAGTTAACATTCTATAATAATGTCTTTTCAAGGATAATTATCACTGCAAAAGAGAAACGTTTATGGTTTAAGAAATTCCTCTAAGTCTTAAAATAGCCCAGAAGCCGGGCATGGTGGCGCATGCTTGTAATCCCAGGATTCGGGAGGCTGAGACCAGAGGATCCGGGTTCGTGGCCAGCCTCAGCTACCTAGTGAGGCACTCCGCAACTTAGTGAGACTCGGTTTCAAAATAAGGAATAAAAAATAGGACTGGCGGTGTAGCTCAGAGGTAGAATGCCCCTGAGTTCAATCCCCAGTACCACAAAAAAAAAAAAAAAAAAATAGCCCAGAAAACTGCCCATTCTTCTACAAGCCATCAGCCCCTGTGTTTAGAGGGAATGCTCTATCTTTTAGGAATTTCAAGGTTTCTTCTCAGAAGTTCACTGTGTAGTGATCCATGATAGGGAGGTTCAGACTCTTATCCTGGTCACTTTCTGTTGAGAAGATTTTGCACATTCCAGTACACCTCTTTCAAATTGTAGCTACTCAAACACTCTCTAAATGAATGAAAACACAACCTTCAAAGTTCCCAAATAGTCTTGAGTGTATTTTAGAACATGATTCAGTGAAATGATTATATTTCTATATCCACATTGCCAGCAGAGGAAGAAACTGTCTTTCCTGTCTGACTCAAAAGAAGAGCAGAGAGTTCTTTGTTCTTTCTTTTCTTCCCTTTCCTTTTTTTTTTTTTTTTTTTTTTTTTTTTTTTTTTTTTTTTTTTTTTTTTTTTTTTTTTTTTTTTTTTTTGGTTCTAGAGATTGAACCCAGGGTTGTTCCTCCTCTGAGCTACAAGCTACATCCCCAGATATATTTTATTTTTATTTTGAAATGGAGTCTTGCTAAGTTATCACACACTGGCCTCAAATTTGAGATCCTTCTGTTTCTGCCTCCAAAGTACTGGAAGTATAGGCATGTGCCACCATGCCCGGGTGAGTTCATATTAGTAAAATAGTGTTGGAGGGCTTACCTATTCCACAGAAGGCATTTCATCCTTTGCTAATTACCTATTACACCTACTCTCATCTTACATGGGTGTCCTCTTCAGGCTGAAACAGCAGCCAATTCAGTCTAGTACCCTATTAAATATCTATTCTAAGCCAGGTGTGTTGATGTACTCCTGGAAAGCTGAGACAGGAGGATCACAAGTTCCAAGCCACCCTCAGCAACATAGTGAGGCCCTCAGCAACTCAGTAAAACCCTGTTTCCAAATATAAAATGAAATAGGACTGAGGTTGTAGCTCGGAGGTAGAAAACCCCTGGGTTCAATCCCTAGTACCACAAAAAAACAAAATAAACAAACAAAAAACTGTTCTACCAGTTGTTTTTTGTTGGTGGTGGTGATGATGCTTTAAAAAAAAACAAAACAAAACAAAAAAAACAGGGGTCAGCAAATGGTTTTTCTGAAGGGCCAAATGGGAAATATTTTTGGCCTTGGAAGCCATATGATCTTTGTTGCAAACACTCAGTTCTGCTAGTATAGTCCAAACCAGCCGTAGATAGTTTGTAGATGAATGAGCATGGCTGTTTGAGTTCCAATAAGACTATTTTGATGGACACTGAAATTTGACTTTCATATGTTTTTCATGTGTCATGAAATCTTATTTTACTATTGATGTGCCTCCCCAAACACTGAGGGAAAAAATGTGATAACCATTCTTAACTCACGGGCATGCAAAATCCACGCCAGAGTTGGCCACAGGCCGCACTTTGTCAACCTCTGGTCCTAAAGATTCCAACAGAATAGTTGGCCAAGTGACAAAGTATTTCCACTGACTGATTCATTATTGGCTTTTATAATACTTTGCAGTCCTAACATGAAGTTGATGCAGATAACTTCTTATTGAGACCTTAAAGACTTCTAAGCTTCTGCAATTTTAACCATTTACATTATAGGTCATTATCATGGTTAATTTATGGGTCAACTTGGCCATGGCCAAGTTGTCATGTGCCCACAATACCCAGATATTTGGTCAAACACTCGTCTAGATATTTCTGTGAAGATATTTTTTAAGGAGAGGTTAACATTTACATCAGTGGACTTTGAGAAAAGCAAACTACTGTACAGTGTGAGTGGGCTTTTTCCAATCAGTTGAAGACCCGCAAAGACTGAAGAAGCAGAAGCCTTGCAGTAGACTCTCTTTGGACTCAAGCTACGATATTAGCTCCTCCCTGGATCTCCCACTCTGCAGAGCTCGGACTTGTCACGCTCCACGGTGTGAGACAATTTCTTAAAATCAGTCAATGTCTCTTATCTCTCCCCATATAGATACATACACACACACACACACACACACACACACACACACACACACACACTGCACACACACTCTTGGTTCTTCTTATCTGGAGAATCCTAGCTAATGCATTCCATCTTTTTCAATTTTTAAGACTAAATTTGAATGACAACATGATCTCGCTGCCTCCTGATGCTGAGGATTGGACTCAGGGCCTTTCTTAATGATCATTCTCTTAACACAGACTTTTAAACTTTAGTTATTGATGATATTGCTCTTCAAATCCCTTTGAGAAAAATTGAAGTCCAGGTCAAGAAATTTATTAGATTTCTTGTCTTAAATTTCTCCACAGATTTAACTCATTTTGTCCCACCTTCCCAGATAAGGAATACCTATAAAAACTTAAATATAAGCCGGGTATGATGGTACATGCTTGTAATCCCAGTATTTGGGAGGCTGAGACTGGAGAATCTGGGTTCACAGCCAGTCTCAGCTACTTAGTGAGGCCCTCTGCAACTTAGTGAGACCCTGTTTCAAAATAAAGAATGAAAAAAAAAAAAAGGACTGGCGGTATACCTTGGAGATAGAATGCCCCTGGGTTCAATCCCCGGCCCCACAAAATAAATAAATAAATAAATAAATAAACAAACAAACAAACAAACAATATCGTGTAATGAGAATAATGATAAGAATATTGATTAATATATGATATAGAAGCTCTAGATTATGATTTCTAACCTATTGTAATGTATCTATGTCAAGCTCATTGAAATATTCACAGAATTAAAAACTCAAGACTTTATGGATGAAAGCAATAATGCAGTTTTGTGATACTCTCAGAAAAACTCAAAAGGGCTTTACATCAGTATAACCAATGCATCTTTTACCTCCTTACTATCCAAACAGACACTTGTGTATTGGTAGTGTGTCCTAGTCTTCCACTATTTTGAAATAAACATATTATTTAATATACCAGATTTATATGTTACAGCTGAAGTCTTTTAACATACTCTAGCTCACAAGTGTTCAGCAAATTAAAATAATAAATCTTTGTCATTTCTTTTAGTCTAATTTTGATTTTCTTAGAGTATGTCCTGTTGGCACATAGCCTTCCATTCCCTGAAGCTGATCCCTGAAAAAAAAAAAAATTTTAGAAAAATTAAGTTTTGGAAGCTCTGTGCGCTCTAGGCCACTTGTGGAGATTTGTAATATACATGGCATATTAAATACTTGAGAAGTTCTGTAGCAAAGAAACCTGTTTGAATCTGCTTAATCCAGTGTTTCCCAAATGCATTTAACCACAGAAATTTTCTTTTTTCCACAACATGTATTGGAATACACTTTGGAAAAATGCTCATCTCCTATTATAACTCTCTGTCCTCCTCAAGGGTCATAAAAAAGGTTAAAAAACTACTTCCCTGTGGATAATTAATGGATTAAAAAAACAAATGGTTTTATGAAACCTAATAAACCTAAGGGTACTTACTAATGATCCCTGGCAAAGAAAACAGTGTCAGTTCAATATGCTATCCTTTGTTGTCTAATCTTTGTTCATATTTCAATATAGCATCTCCTTTTTAAAACTAGTACCCCCGGTGGCTAAGAGGGGGTACCTCCTACTTCCTTTGTGAAAGCCAAGCAGTTTTAAGTGTGATTTCGAGTCTATAAAAGGGGAATGTGGCATTTCTTTCTTTTGCCTGTTTTAGAAACATCCGTAGTCATGATAGATGAAATTGGGCTACGTGAAGGGGAGGGGGTGAATCCACCTCTTCCAAGCGGAGAGGAGGTAAGTCAGTTGCTTAGCTTGGGCCTGCAACAGCTCCCTTCCACCCACCTGCGTGTCCCAAGCTTTGGAGAGCAGGCGCCTGGCATGTAAGATGGGCCTGAGGCTTCCCGCATGGCCACTGGGGGGAGGGGAAAGGGAGCCCTGGGCCGTGAGTGAGGAGAGGGTCCCCCTCACCGAGGCCCAGCCCTCTGCTCCTGCAGAGCCCTGTTCATGACAGAAGGCATATAAACGCACAAGCGCTCCCAGGGACCCAGCAGCGGCCTGGTCACCCAGCTGCTTCACTCCACAGAGCCAAGGGTCTGCAGATTGCTAACTAAGCTCCCAGCTCAGTGCTTCCCAGCTTTGCTGCTTATTAGAATAACTTGGCTTTGAACTATATTATGAGGTACAAGTGCAATGCACCAATAATTTTTTAAAAATATATATGTATATACACAGACACACACATATGTGTGTACATACATACATATACATATGTGTATATGTATATATGCATATACATACATATTTATATGTAAGAAACAAGCAAACAAAAAATAACTTGGGGAGCTTTCAAAATACCCAGATGTACCAGGTGTGGTGGTACACGCCTGTAATCCTAGTACTTGGGAGGCTGAGATTGGAGAATCGCAGGTTTGAAGCCAGCTTCAGCAATTTAATGAGACTCTGTTTCCAAATAAAATAAACAAACAGGGCTGGGGTGTAGCCCGGAGGTAGAAGACCCCTGAGTTCCATCCCTAGTACCATACACACACACACACACACACACACACACACACACACACACACACACAGGTGCCTAGGGCCTCGCTCCCTGCTGCTCTGACTTCCTCACCCTTTGCTTGGTCCTCAGCATCTCTGGCTGCTGCACGCTCTGGTGACTGTCATGTGCAGCCAGCATTGTGACCTTCGGGCTCTCTCTGGGATATCATGCAGGAGAGGTTCTGGGTTGAGGGAGGGTCTCTTGACCCCTCACTCTAGGAAGCACATGGTCTATTTCATAAAAAGCACTTTCGGGTGCAGTGTGTATATTACTCCCTGATGATTTATTGTAATCTTAATGACCACCGGGTCAAACAATAAATACTGCATTATCTGGATCTGAGATCATATCGGCCGGGTGGGAAGAGACAAAAGCTGCATGTTTGCTCTGAGTTTTGCCTTACTGGGGGGAATTTGTTAAAAGCGACTCTCCCAGTCCAGCCCACCTGTTTGAAGGAGGTCGCTCCTCTCAGCCTGGGAACCCACAATGTGGTTCTCTGGCAGCAACCACTGACCAGGATGTCAGGGGTCCTGCCTCTTCTGGAACTCCTGCCCATCAGGAAATCCAGCCCGCGGCCGCCCGCCAGCTCACCCACCTGCTTCTAGAAAGCTTGTAACTCTCGAGGGGTCTTGCTTAGCCATACAGTATCAAACTTCCTACTTTGGAATTTTTAAATGTGTTTCTCGACTTTATACTCGACTTCGTCTTATTTTATTATATCTTTCTTGTCAGGGAAATGGGTTTGAACATCTAGACTCTAATCCTGGCTTCTTGCCTTTTATTCGTTGCGTCCTGACCTTTTCACATCTGCATAATGAACTGTTAATGTAAGGCTGACATTTATCTCAAGAAAATAAATTGTTGAGTTTCAAAGATAGGTGGAATCTGCCTCCTAAGAAACACAAACTCAAGGCCACGGACTGCAACATACTTGCTGGAAACAAACTAGGCTTCCAGCCAACTCACACCAGCTACTGAGAAGGAAGGAAGACAGATATGTTAAGAGAAGGACCCTCCGTGTGACCTTTCCCCAGTTTTCATTCCCCCAAAACGATCAGGTGATTGCATGGGGTTATTGATCCTACAGACCACCAGGGCACAGTCCCTAAAAGCCATCAGCAGACAAACTGTCCTGTTCCCCTGGATTGCTCTGCATTTCTCTCATTTATTTCTGTTGATGCTTCCGTGACCTCCCTGGCCTCCCATGGCAGCCTCTGGTCTTTCTTGTTTATGTGGCCCACTGAACACGCACCCAAGTGCTGAAGGTGCTCCCAGCTGGGCCCTCAGCA
The DNA here is from genome assembly GCA_004027655.1 of Graphiurus murinus. Classification (NCBI taxonomy): domain Eukaryota; kingdom Metazoa; phylum Chordata; class Mammalia; order Rodentia; family Gliridae; genus Graphiurus; species Graphiurus murinus. The sequence continues at coordinate 8,891 of PVLC010001824.1, read as the reverse complement.
TCTGCCAAAGATCAGGACCACAGAAATTCCCTGTGTCACCTCCAAAGCTGGCCAGCCTCCCACCTCCTATCACACAAGGAAGGAGAAATGAAACAGTCTTGAGTCCTTAGAGAAGAGTTCTTGGGAGGAAACACAACTGCAAGTCCTTTTGGGGGGGGAAGGCGGGGAATTCTCCATCTCTGTCTTCCTTTTGCATCTGTATGCTCTTAGAGAAGAGTTCTTGGGAGGAGACACAACTGCAAGTCCTTTTTTTGGGGGGGGGGATTCTCCATCTCTGTCTTCCTTTTGCATCTGTATGATTAGATTGAATCGCTTCCAAGAAAGATAGGAATTCAAATGGTACCTCCTTCTGTTGGAGCACAGTCAGGAGTATTGGTGTTTGTTTTGGCCCAAATTGGGGGGGAAACTTTTCCTTGTCCTCTCTGGGAGACAGGGTCCTTGTCTGTCAACAAAGAGATGAGACTGGGAGATCTAAGGTCTGTCCAGCTCTGCCATGCTGACGAAGCTAATGTCTCCATGACTCCCCCCCATGTGCGGTCCTGTGCAACCTCTCTTGTCATGAATGCCAAGGATAAGATCACTGAAGTGTGCGTCCTGCCCAATAAATCTCTAAAAGAATACTTTTTAAAAGAATTTAGGCCAGATGATATTTCCATGGAGTTTAAAATTTCAAACAACGGCCAATTTCAATGCAATATATATATTGTTCCAAAAGAAACAGAAAAGGATGAGAGGCTACCAAGTTTCACTTGTAGAATGATGGATTCTCTAACAACATCTAGTAAAGCTTCAAAATGATAAAACTAATACAAGTAAAAAACACCCATGCAAAGTTGTACATTGAAATTGAGAGTACATTCGAAGATCAAGAATAGGCAAATTCATAGAGACAGAAAGTAGAATAGGGGTTGGAAGGAGAAGAGGACGCAAAGTTTTCTTTTAATAGTTGCAGAGCTTCTGTGTGGAATGATGAGAAAGGTCTGCAAATGCTTGGTAGTGATGGATACACAATGTTGAAAATGTACTTAATGCCACAGAATCACACAGTTAAAAATGGTTAAAATGATGAATTTTATGTCATGTATATTTTGACACACACACATCACCACAGAGCAGTAGCAAAGGAATGAGCAAGGATTACCCAGATCCACACTGCATCAACGTTGACTTCCTGATTTGATGTTGGACTGGAGTTACATAAGATGTAACCATTGAGAGAAGCAGGGGGAAGGGAACTTGGGGCCATGTTGTATTGTATAAGAACACATTAAAAGAATAAGCTGCCATAATCAAGAAACATTTACCTGGAAATTCAAGGAGAATTGATATTTAGGAGTCTATTAATATTTCTTACGGCTGAAATAAGATAAAGCCTAATGGTTCTTTTTATACGCTTAAAATACTCTGACTCCAATAGACTTTTCTGTAGCCAATTTTTTCCCTTTTACATCACCAAGAAGATCCATCTCAACAACAAACAGGCTTAACACTCAAGTATCATAAGTGTTGTTTGGTTTTTTCTTTGTTTGGTTTATTTTTTTTTTCTCACTATTTGTTGAAGCTGGCCTTGAACTTGCAATCCTCCTGCCTCAGCCTTCCAAGTACTGGGATTACAGGTGTGTGTCACTACTCCCAGGTCCCAGATCACTTTTATCCGAGGATGCTGGCATCTGAACGGACTTCCAAACTTCATTCCATAGGTAACCTCCTTAACGAGAGAAACCAACTTTTACAGCAGGTCTCAGCCCTGGCTGTGGGTACAATCACCCGCGGGAGCTATTAAGAGGGACACTTGTATCCAGGATAGGCTGTGGGTGTGGCTAAGAGGGAGAATGCCCCTGGGTTCAATCTCTGGTACAAAAAAAAAAAAGATGGACACATGACTGGGGGCCTTGTTCAGTCTAATTAAATCAGAACTCTGCCCACAACACTTAAGGAATCATTGTTTTTGTTTTTCAAAGTTTCCCTGTGGTTCTAATGAGCAGCCAAGATGGAAAAGCACTGTTCTCGCAGAACTGTAGAATATGTTTTGGATACCTGCAACTCAAAATCAGATATTCTGCGAGGCCTGGTGGAGACCTTTTCATAGTCTGGGTGATTGGTTGGTAGTAGTTGCCTTTAATATTTTCAGATCATCTTTTCATGTGTGTGTGTGTGTGTGTGTGTGTGTGTGTGTGTGTGTGTGTGTGTATGTGTGTGATACTGAGGATTGAACCCAGGGGCATTCTACCACTAAACTACATTCCTAGCCCTTTTAATTTTTTATTTTGAAACAGGAGCTCATTAAGTTGCTGAGGCTGGCCCTACACCTGCGATCCTCCTGTCTCAGCCTCCTGAGTACTGAGGTTATAGATCCATTTTCAAATCATCTTCTTCATGACACAGGACCCTGAATCAAACACCTGCCCATGAACCTATGAGGATTCAAAGCTCTCTCATGAGAAAAATCTAGACCCATTCAAAGAAAGTCTCACTGTCAGTAGACAGCGGTATCGCTCTAATTCCTCCCGTGGAGACCACAGTAAGGGCTGTGATTCTCAACTTTTCTGACAGTCAGAAGCAAAGCCTCCCACTGTAAGGAATTAACTTCCTTCTCTCCCAAAGGATCTGACATGGGCCATATCTGACTGTAGTAAGTGTGCATGTGTGACTTTGCCTAGTAACTCTGAGGCCCTGTCTTGCTAACACTGCTGGGGTGTTGGCCTCCTGTCAGGATTTATTGGATCAGAAGTTAGTGGAAGCTGTTTCTAAGGCAGGGCTGCTGGTTCTAGCTTGTCTCTGTCTGTGGGTGTTTATAAAGGAAGGCAGTTTTTAGTGACATTCTATAAATCACTTCGACCTTTTAAGGTAATCCACAGTTTTCAGAGCAATGCTCCATCTGTCTGAGCTAGCTTATATCCAGGTCTTGTTGTCCCAGGTCATGTAGTTATGATTCTGAAAGCAAGATTGGAGAGCAGGGTAAAAAGACGAGACTCAAAACTAGGTACAATGGGGCATGCCTGTCATCCAGTGCTTGGGAGGTGGAGGCAAGAAAATTGCAGGTTGGAGGCCAGCCTCAGCAACTTAGTGAGAACCTCAACAACTTAATGAGACCCTATTTCAAAATGAAAAATAAAAATGGTTGTGGATATAGTTCAGAGGTAGGATACCCCTGCATTCAATTCCCCAAACCACACACACAGACACACACAAAGAAAATGACAAAGGAGAATTTTTAGGGCAGTAGAACTATTTTGTATGATACTTTTAATGGTGGATACATGTGATTATACATTTGCCCAAAATGCATAGAATGGGCCTGACCAAAAGTGACCCCTAATGTGAACTATGAATTTAGGGAGATAATGAGGCATCCGTGTGAGTCCAGAGAATTGTAACAAATGCACCATGCCGGTGGGGACATTAACAGTGAGGGAAGACTGCATCTATGTGGGGTCTGGAGGAGTAGGAGACCTCTCTGTATTTTCTACTCAATTTTCTGTGAATCTAAAATTGCTCCTAAATGAATAAATAAGTAAAGCTTATTTAAAAGATAAAGAAGAGCCGGGCGTGGTGGCGCACGCTTGTAATCCCAGCATTCGGGAGGCTGAGACCGGAGGATCCGGGTTCGCGGCCAGCCTCAGCTACCTAGTGAGGCACTCCGCAACTTAGTGAGACTCGGTTTCAAAATAAAGAATAAAAAATAGGGCTGGGGGTGTAGCTCGGAGGTAGAATGCCCATGAGTTCAACCCCCAGTAC